>OMNV01001602.1:6618-25407 GCA_900303265.1 Brotula barbata
TAATCAAATTATAGCAGTAACGGAATATGCCCAGATCAGCATATTACCATAACTTCCAGACTTCGAAGAGACATTGCCGTAAACTGGGGCTATTCAGAGGAAAACAACATACTGCTTTGGATCATTTTTGTGAATCAGGAAGTACAACACGCCAGACTGATGTAAGGATATCTGATAAAACATAATAATAAATAATACACGGCAAGCAAAAGAGTGTTGGAGGCTAACACCGATTTAAAAATATATACATAACGTACATATACACTCGTTGTAATGCCATGAATTAGATAAATGAAGTGAACTATCAGAAACCTTTGGTGGCTGCACACCAAACAAGGTTGCCATGACACTGAGCGATGTGATTAGAATCCATCTCATCCTCTAACTGTGCACAGTGATGACTTGACTGAAATGCCAGCTCCTCCTCCCTCTCTGCTGATGTTGGCCCACTCTTAGTGAAGACCAGGGTGGACTAGACATGTTCCACCACTTTTCCAAGGCACAAACCAGTCAATTTGTCATCCAGTGAAGAGGTTGAACCTTTAATTAAAGTGGAGAGCTGCTGCCATCAGGTCCCAGCTAAATGTCACATGATAAATAACGGCAGAAGATCTGAAAAGCTCCCTTGGAGTTTCTTTCACTCTAGGGGATAAAAGGCCACACACATTACAGGGTAACTGCATATCAATATGTTAAATAGGTTCAATTGTATAAATTGATTAAATGACCCAATTGTGAACCAGGCATGCTTCAAAGACCGAGTTGTTTGAGGAGTGAATGTTGACAATGTCACGTAGCTTCGCTAGTAATGGAAACCAAGCAGGGAGAATGTGGTGGTGAGTGACATTATTTAAGTAGATGATGGGTTTCTGAGCAGATCATTCACTGAACGCAATCGATAGCTCTGTTTCTAAATTACACTTCAAGCCATATTACTGAGAGTGAAAAGACGCGGGCATGAAAATGCATTGCTATGGACACCATTAGAAAGGATTGGCTAATTACATCCACCAGGAACGTGGATTTTTTTTCTTTATCGTTCCCTCGCATTTACAGTGAAAAGACAATAAGACAAGAGAGTGCAGGAGAGCTTATGCAGCCGCAAATATGAACTGTGCGTAAACATAGTGCAGCAAGCACTGAAACTGTCATACTGTACAATCAAATATCCCCAAAAAGGCTCAGCTTGTTGTCTGATATCAAGTCGTTTGTGAAAGCACTGACAAGCCTTTTTGTCTTCCGCCAGTCGACACACCATCACCATATATTTTCAAAATTGGTTCATTTCTCTCTGCTTATTATCAAGCAGCTTAATCTCGACCCTTCAAATCTCTAAAATTATCGCCCTGTCTCTTGTCTTCCCTTGCTCTCGGAAACCCTTGAACGTGCTGTCAATTCCACTAAATTCCTCTCTCATCTTTCAGCGCTTGATCCCCTAATCTTCTCGTGTCACTCATTCAACGGAAACTCTTCCTTTGTAACCGAGTGCTTATGCAGCTTCACCTCCCCTTTTAATAACCCTTCATATTTCTCATATTTGGCTCATATTTTGGTCTTGAGCCGTGGTACGTTCTATTGTGTGTGTGCGACCGTCTTACGCTGCGCTCCAAAATAACATAATACAGAAAAATTAAAAATGAAGAAAAATAGTGAACGCATATTGTGTGTCTCACATTTCACATTTTGATGTGACGACGTTTATCTCAATTTTGCAACGTGAACTTATCAAACGTATAAAGTATTCAAAAGTACCCCACTAATTACTTTGTGTTATGTTGCCAGATTGTGCTCTCTTCCTATAACATCTTAATCAGCTGATACAAATATTGTTAATAATTCAAGCCCCATTAATGTACTTAATTTACCTCATTTTCTAATCCTCCTAATAATTCATTTGTTGGGTGATTAATTACACTCATTTGTGTCATGTGGAAACAACATTTGTTTTTAATTGTGCATGTCAAAAGAATTTTCCAGTCATCCCATTTACGACACGCTGGGCGCGCTGAGCTTTGGTCACAACCGGATTCCCGTGCTTACCTTTCCTCCGACCGCCCCGCATCCTCCTCTAGCGATATGCGATTTTCCGCCATTGCACCATATGCGGCATCACAGCTAATTACTCAAGAGAAATTGGCTGAAGACGCGGCGTAACAGCAGGTGAGGAGCTCCAGCCCAGAGCTAAACCAACACTAACTGGTCAAGCTCAGCTGCCCTCGCCCCTCCACTGCCTGAGACGCACAGGATGGGCTCGTTCATGCTGTTTGGCCTTCATTACAGATCAGGGAAGGTGCAATTAGCAGCACACCCCTACTAGTTCATAATTACCTTAAGACTCCCACTTAAACAGAGAACCTTATAAATCAGCTCCTGTTGCCTATCACAGCCATAGATGCTACATTTTTGCCAACAGATGTCGGCTGCAGTCGCCGACAGGCCCCTTGGTGGCAGTGAAAGCCAACAACACTGCGAGCTCGTCTAATGAATACGGATGGCATTTAGGTTCACTTTTACAGGATTTTTGCCAGGGTTTTATAGCTATATTTCTGGTGAATTGAGAAATAAAAAGAGAACAAAGGGTCAATTAAGAGCTGGTAAAATGCAACAGATTACAGTCTGCCTGATTTGTTCTCAGTGACGGTGACATTTGTGCCACATTTTTTTGCGGGAATGTTTACAATTTAGAAATGCAAAACGGCGTGCGGTATTGAGTGATGGGTTGCTTTGTCCTTCCTTTCAGTATAATTCTTAGACTGAGGTGCCTTTTAGGGTTTTGGGGACATCTGCATATATTTGCATCCGAGCTGGAGAACTCCACAGAGAAGTTATAATGTCGTGACAAAAACATTATTTGCAGATGGAGCATCTTGTTTGGCGCCCGCTGTTTCGCAATTATATGACTGTATTTTGGGTTTAGAGGGGTGGAAAATGCAGCACAAAGCAAACAAAGTATGATACAGACAAATCCTCCAGAAGCACTCCCACAAACAAAGCACAGATTTGGTATGCTTTACAGGGCGAGAAACCTTTTGTTTATCAACCGCTATTCCAAATGAGAAAAGAATATCCTTTGCAGTTGAAACATTGGCACAAGCCATCTTACTCCTTTTGTGCCGACTCTTTTGTGTCAACTTTTTGATCTGGTATTTAAAATGGGTGTTCAACTGTGAAAAATAATTAAATGCTTGTTCAATTTGATATCCGCACGTGATTGGGTAGATTCAAAGAAGAGAAAGGCATTTATTTTTAAGTGCCTTTGCACACAAACAAAAGCTTCCCATATCAAAAGCATGACCTTCATTCGCTTGATGTTGTAAGACAGAAAGAAAACACACACAGTTGGACGTATGAATGCCACATATTCCATTAAAGACACCTGACAAAGGGATGTTATTTGTGCACGGATGACATTCCTGTCCCTGGAGCTGAATTTCTACAAACATCAACGGCCGCCATTGAGGAGAGCGGCCCCGAGCTCATCTCACAGGGAAATATCCCAAACCTGCAGCCAAGGAATCAAACCCACTCTTAAGCCAGTGAAAACAAGGGTATTTCACGTCATCGATGTTCTGCTCTAAAAACATGAAAATAAAGCTAACTGAGTCGGGTGGTTTTAATGAGCCGATGGAGTTTACCTTATTAGAAAGCTGAATAAACGTCAGGGAATTACTGTGACAAAAAAAAAAAAAAACAGATTTTTTTTTTTTCCCAAGGAAAACAGGAAATGCATTCATATTTGATATTAATTGTTAAATTATTCAAACTCGGCTTTGCTTGTCTGTCATCTATTCTTGTGATTCAGAATTCATTTCATCCACATTCAACCAGCCGGTGGATAAATATAATTTTATACAGCTGCCTATGGTGCAATACGATGCAATGCAATTCAGTTTACTTTTGTTCTAGTTGCACTGGCTGGAAGGCATAAATCAAGCAGTTCTATAAAAGTGGAGGATGATCTGTAAAATAATTCTTTCACATTTTATTGAAACGGGCTGACGGAGATGAGACGGGAATAGAAACACAATTTGTTTGCAATTAGTCACAAATAACAACAACAAATGCGTGTCTGTATCTGGATTTTTTTTTTTCAGGTAAATTAAAAATAACTGCACACCTGTTCACACGTGTACCACATGTTCACTTGTCTCTATTCTGGGATGTAATCAGGGTCAGACTTAGTGTCTTGGGGCCCCAAGGCACACAGGCTCTGGGCTCTAGCCTAGACCATTTTATATAGTTTTATCAATTCAAAGTCAAGTGTATTGGCGTAGCCTAATATCAGCTACGATACAATGTCTAAAAGGGCTCTAAAGGCCCAAACAAACGGGTATCTGGGAAGACTTCAAAAAACCACACGAAATCCTAAATGCTTAAGGAAAAAAATGGAGAAACCTAGGGAGAGGAAATTCAAAGGGAGATTCCCTCTGCCCTAACGGCCAGGTGGGCAATGGTGGGAAGAATAAATGAAATGCAAATATAGGAAAATAACAGATAGCACATACAACACTTGAGCCGGGTTTAGTCAGAGGATCTCAAGTCCACCTGACGTACTAAATAAATTAATCAGAAAAAGAGAGAAAGTATCATCCCTATGAAGTTGGTGTATAAGGCAAAAAATGATCCTCACCATCCAAAAAATTGCAACAATTGCTACCTCTATCAAATTGATATACAGGTCCTTTAATTCAAGGATTAATTCATCAGTCTACAACTAAAATCTAATTTATCAACTTTCTTTTGATGGTGGATAATAACTGTAGCTAAACATTGAGAGTTAAGTTATTTCTGGTCCTCATATTAAAACATTTATTCTTTATGATTGATACATTCAGATGAACAAAATGATAATCTCAGCCAACACGTGTATTTAAAACTAAATAGCGAGCATAGCTTACACGAGGAATTCTTCACTTCACTTCGGGTGAAAGCACTGCATCAAGGTCCAAGATACAATGGTCTGAAAAGTTCTCATTTCTCAAATATTTTATTATGACGTGAAGTATAAACTGGAATAAAAGGGTGACTTTATATCATTATATCCACACAGAAATTTTTTTATGCTCATGTATCCGATCAAAATCTAACTTTGCCTTATAGTGAAGTCTGCTTGGTAATTAACGCCTAACTGACGTATAATTAGCTTTTAAAATGCATTTTAGTTAGAGCATCGAGTCTTAATTCAAATTCATGCCGGTTGTTTACTCACTGTGACAGCAATGAGAATTTTGTTTGGAAAGTTCATAAACAAAATGTGAGTCTGATTAATAGAAAACACCAAATGTGAGGAAAAACATGAGTAATGGGGCACAATCAGCCCAAGTTGCCCGGATAGGAGGGGTGCTGCTGGTGGTGGGCGGTACAGCAGCTTGTAATAAAGCCCCAGTACGGTGATGACATTCTACCTCAGGCACAATACTGACGACTATGCCGCATATATTGTTGTCAGTGTCCTTGTCACCGCTCGTTATTCAGACCGCAAATCCAATAAGCAAATCAGCAAGGACAGAATTTAACTTATTTTCAATGCGATGACATCAATTACAAAACATCAGCGACCTAGCACTGTCCTGTCTTTTAGATAGAGTCTGTGTATCCGCACCTTCCCACCCGGCCCGAGCATATATTTGTTTCTTGTCCTTTCCTTTTGCGCGTTCTCTATCGTCCTCTACATTAAAGAGAGGAAGGCAGAGGGAGCGTTCTGTTTACAACGCTGATATAACCCATCGCAAAGGCTTGAAAATCAGGAGTGTTCCGATTTAATGGGGTCATCGGCTGAAAGGTAGCTGAGCTTTTGGAGGCACCGACGTAAAACTTTCACAGAGTATTTTGAATCTCCCTCATCGGACCGGTGCGCCGCTGTCATTTGGACGTTCCTCTTGACTTTTAGCTTTCAGGAAGTTGCTACGTCTGAAGATTCCTCTCTCTGCGTCTCTCCCTCTGTTTTATGGCTACGGCTGCTTCATCTGTCATAGAGTTACTATGCTTAGGCATTTCACATTGAGAGGTCAGGGAAAGGTAAAGCTTTTAGCCTCCTGTTGATTCCAAGTGACACACGCTTTTCACCTCTGACTGAGGCTAAAGCAATTCATTTTACCGACATCCTTAACCCCTTTGTCTCAAAAGTGACTTTGGCATTTCAAAATGTACACATTCTCTGCAATCAAATTCCACAGGCATAATTATTTAGGGCTGACATGACACGCTCACCCTAGCAGATGGCAGATTTCAGATAGAACCGATTAGATGTACATTACTAGGACATGTCGCTTTCGATGCGTAAAAACATGACTGATTATGACATTTAGAGGCACGAGCCATCAGAGTAAATGACCTCGCAATGTGTTTTTAAACTTCAGTGTTTGATCTGAAATGGAACATTTTTATGCAATTTTCTTACCCAATGTTAATGAAACAAGATATGTTTGGAGAAATGAGTTCGGCTCCAGTCAAGCTCGGCCTGTGGACCATATCAACATCATTTGTCATTTTGCCTTTTTTTTAATAACACGCTCGATATTAGCAAATTAAATGAGGTTCCCCCCGCTTTTCCTCGCAAACTTTTCTGATAAATCATAAGTTTCTATGCTTGACGAAACAAAGCGGGACATATAAATCAATACAAAGTATATGAAAGCAAATTGAATCTATTAAAGCAAAATTACGGAGAGAAAAAAAGCCAGCCAAACGCAACGCAACCCATACAGTCATGGCCGCAGACAATTAATGACAGTGGGAGCAAAAAGGTGTTGGCTCATTAAGCCTGTCTGAGGCTGTGCATGCACACAAGGCCACCGGGCAGACCAAAGCAGAACCAGCAGAAACCACTCTGCTAGACTAAAGGAGTGCTGCGGCCCTGCCCGCCCACAGGGACGTGGCCTTCTACCTGAGCCACTGGAGGCTAAACACCAGGGATGTGTTTGATTTTGCAAAAAATGTTGCAAAAAAAAAAAAAAAAAAAAAGTAATTTAGAAAAGATGAGCTTCCCCTGTTGCCCTCTTCCCCTCGGCACCTCCCACGTCCCCCCTGCCTCCTCCTGTACCTGAGGAATGCCAAGCAGCAGGGTGCCACATAGGACCTTCAGATCAGTGTGAGCAAGCAAAGGGGGGGTGGGGGCTCTCCTGGGCACCAATGAGTAATTAGCACTAATTAGTGGCAGTGATTAACCGCACTGGGGAACGTGGGGGCCGGAAGGGAGCAGATTGATAGAGCTGGCCCTCCTAACCCATAGAGGCTCCACTGCATCTTAAGCAGGGGGGTGGAGGCTGTGGCTCCCAGCCAGATGCTGCTACGGCCATAAATAAAGGTGGAACATGCACGAGCATCCGCAAAACCATTTGGACAACAAAAAGGTGAGGGCTGCTGCGTGGCTACTGCAGGAAATGTCCAAATCAAAGGCAGTTAGTTCATTACACCTACAGGCAGGGCCATTCAAACAGTGGCCCTTGGGTCAAATCCGGCCCTCAAGTAATTTCAGAAAGGCCATTTGACTGATATAAGCACCTAATTGAAAACAAAATTGGCTAATTCATCAAATAAAATGTATCCATCTCGTGTAATTTTCTAACAATATTGGAATAGGTTCTTTCTATTTGTTCCGCCAGTCGGCATTCTTTTATATTGGGGTGCTGATCCGGGATCTGGACTTTTGTTACTTTGCAGAGATGGCTGACGATGGAGTTTTACCCTTCAGAAACACATCGCAACACAACTTTTGTCTGCATCTGATTAGATAAACTGAACGTTCGCCGGCTGCCCTAGGGGTTTGTTTCACCGTTTCCAACTTCAAATTGCTGTGGCTCAGTGGAAGAGCGGGTTGTCCTCCAACCACAAGGTTGATGGTTTCATCCCCACCTCCCACTGTCCACATGTCAAAGTATCCTTGAGCGAGACACTGAACCCCAAGCTAACTATATGGATGGGTCAAACGCAGAAGTCAAATTTCATTTCCGCATGGAAAAATACGATAAATGATATGATAAAAATACGATAAAAGATCCAATTCTCTCTAAATATGTAGCGGCCTGGTAATTGTAGATAATAGCCTACAAAAATTGTAAGGATTATTTTGAAGTTGATTTAACTAATAAATTCAAGATACCAGCATTCATCTTCCGTGATAATACCTCTACACTAATCTGGATAAATCTGAAAATGCCTTTGTTCCCTCGTTTTGCCCTTCAATCCCCACTGAAACTGCATTTTCATCCACCGGCTTTTCAGAAACGCTCTCCACGGTGGATAAATCGGAAAACTTTGTTTCCACGTTGTTGTGAAGATGTCTCATGCACGATTGTTGTGTCGTTCCGTCGGGTGATCCAGGATTTCACCAAATTAAAAAAATATCACGGACGATGTGGAACAAATGTGTCTTTACTGTCTACTTTATTGAAAATGGAGTTGAAAACTGTTCCAGTCCTGCCTCAGGTTTACTGCTAATGACTTAAAATATTTAAGTGGGATTTTTTTATGCCATTGTTTGCAGAGAAATGCTTGTCACTACCTTGTTTTAAGCACTAATTAAAATAAATGTAAGTTATAACCACACTGGAAAATGACTATGTATGTATAAATCATTAATTTAATTGCTTATGTTTAATTACATCTTTAGCTAACTTTTGTCATAACACTTCCGAGTCCTTTGACTCTGTTGTTGTCTTTGTAATTCACAAGTTATTCATTATTTCTTTTGTTGTGTCTCTCTGTTAGATGTAGAATAAAAAATTATCCCAAAAAAATTGCTGCCGTTCGCTTTTTCCACTTTTTGTTAGGTTACAGCTTTTTCTATTTCTTCTAAAATGGTTGGAATTCATTTACCCCTCATCAATTTGCAGGCAAACCCCAATAATGACAAAGTTAAAACAGAATTTGAGAAATTGTATCTATACTTTTATAAAAGCAGGAATCTAATGAAGGAATCTCTTTCATGGCAGAGTTCACAAGATCTTTGTAACTAAACCCAGAAGCCGTGTCTTTTCACACACTCTACATACAGGGGGAATTTGACTTGGTGGATTACTCACATAAGCTCATTTTAAAACATAAGCGGTATTCAGAATAAATGAGAAGGAGGATATATCTTACATATACCCCTGGGTTTTTTTTCTCTGTCTCTTTTTTGTATTTTTCCCTGATTATAAACACAAGATTAAATTCTGACTCTGTGAGCTATAGCATTATACCTTGCTATAACAAAATTAACGCCCGTGGTAAAATAAAATGTAAATACTTCGAGCAAACCATCTTGCGGTGAGCTTTTTAATGAAACGATACACGCGCGTGCACATTTCTCCACATGGCTTGAAAGCAAATGACACAATAAGCACACGCAGGTTGAGTGCTATCTGCTGTTGCTTTTGTGATAAAAACAAGCAGGACGTGCAGAGCTCCATTTTAAACATCAACAACTTTAATTAGTGTCATTCTACAATCACCATTAATAGTCTTAAAATCTAAAGGCTTGCTTCTGACAGCAAAGCGTGGCGGGGAGGGCTCTTATAAAGATAAGCTCTGAAATCAGCGAGCGCTGAAGCAAAATTACCTGAACAAGGGTGTTGATGAAAATGACAGCAGTGTGCCCGCTCGCTGTTTGCACATCGTGTGGTAAAACACAGAAACAGCAGCGAGTACCACTAGACTGGTTAATTCCCATCACTTGTAGGATTGAGAGAGAGAGATCATCCCTTTGTATGTAAATAATCCTTTTGTATCTTTGTGTCTCTGGGAAGGAACGGAGGATAACGAGGGATAACAAAGTGACTCAAATTCTGACAGAACAGCGTTCAGCCAGGAAACGCCGAGGACCGGACGGAGACCGCAAACCTCATTAAATGGCTTTGATTGGTGCTGGGAAAACACATAATGTCACTGAGTTGCACTTGTTTGTGTTCAAACATCTGAACGTCCTTGGCTCGGGCGCACTTGAGCGGCTTCTCCTCCTTAAAGTTCAGCAGAGCGTATGCTTACATGTGTGCGCGTGTGTGTTTGTGTTAATATATACCTACGCTTTGACGGCGTTTGGCAATAGAAGATAGGGTTCTAACAAAACCCTAGCCATCTGAGATATTGACTGGTTTCAATTTCCTGCATTTTGACAGCCCATTTCATCCACAACTTCGAATAAAAGCGGCTATTGCACATTGTGTTACTGTAAACATACACATATCACTTTCTGATCAAATGTTCACACATACCCCAGCTTTTGAAAAGGCTCCTATATAATAATGCATGTGGCAAGGGGGATTTATGGGAGGCAGATGGTCACATTGTAATTAGCCACAATCAAAATCAAAGTGCCGGCAAGATGATGTAAAGACAACAGGAGCGAAGTTGTGCCGCGCGGCGTGTGCACTGTTGGCGAAAGAAATGAAGAAATGTTCAAGCGCATGGTGACACTCATTGAATTACATGTTGACAGCTCTGCGTTAGGGAAGAAATGAAAGCAAAATGAGATTTTGAAAAGTGAATATGGGGAATAACGGCATTGCTTTCTCCACATTGTCAAACTTGACAGTGCTATTACCATCACTATAACATCAGGTGTTGGCATATGGTATTCAGTTAGTAGAATTCAGTTACTTTCAGCTGCCTACTTTGAATATTGATTGCATTCTGGGTAAAAAGGTGTTACGGCACCAAAAATGCTAATAAGTAAGGGCAAAATTGCCAACGACATTGTGGCACTTGGAAATGTTCTAAAAAATAAATAAAATAAATAATAAGGAAAAGGAATAAGAAAAAAAATATTAAGATTATATCATATGAATTATGTCAACAAACACACACACAAAACAGTTATAACAATTATTCTATCTAAACATCTATCTATTAAATAAATCTATATCAATCGCTTTAGACAGACAGACAGACAGACAGACAGACCAAAGTACCCATCTTCATTTATTATCAATTCTGGTAAAAAGCCCAAAGTTTACAAAGATACCAAATATATCTGGATGCATTCTGGGGAACATGTATAAAATCATACCCAATAAATAAAAAAACAAAAAAAAACAAAGATAATTTTATTTGAAATAAAAAAAATGCCACTGCTGGAAAAAGTAAGAATTAATGTAATATATTTTAGATTTTTTGTTTTTGTCGCAAATTCTCCAGAATTTCTTAGATTTTTAATGACTTTTATACATTGCGTGCACAATCATTAATGTGTTACTATTGCGAAAAGGCTAATTAAATTGATCAATGTATTGGTTTTGTTACGTTGCTACGCCTTAATTATTAAATAACCCTGCACTGTTTGCCTTAAGTGAACACAATTACCAGTGTTTCACATAACCCAGTGTCTAAGGGGTTAATTCATCTTCTCCTTCTTATAGGCACTAGCAGTGGTAATCAACAACAACGATTAATAACGATAATAATAACAATAACAATAACGAATCCCTTCCCATAGTGTTGTACTGACATCCCTACTGTACACCTGCTCTAAATAGCTACGTGATAAGAACACTATGTGACTTTCTAGCAGGGTTGACATTGAATGACATTTTGGGAATGAATATGACACTGACAGAACATTCTGGTTTGTGTTTTTATTCATTCTCTGAAAATAGGAACATAAAGCCGAACCTATTGCTCCATAGTGATTAGGAGCCACAAACAAATAATCCCCCTGAACATCATCAACACAATGACACGACAGGCCCCATCTACGGTATCTCCCTGACTAATCCACACAGCGAGCATCTCCACTGTTTATCACACAAAGACAGCCAGGGAACGACTGAACGACAGCAAATGCACTTTTTTATTGCATTTTATCGGCCGCGTGTGTCACTTCTCTGTGCTGCTTCGCTAAGTTCCTCAGGTTTTTATTGGGAAGATTGCCGCCGACTGCTGATGTTTGGACCTTCAGGCCAATTTAAGCGCTTAAAATGGAAAACTCTATTTACTTGGGAAATTGGGCCACATTACACAAACACATGGGTAAATGTCAGGCAAAATCAGTCTATTCTAAGCCACGTGGCAGTGAGGACTGCGTGGCATTAAGCGGAGTAAGAGTGTTAAATATATTTGGTGAGCCATGATTTCGTAGCGCCATAGTAACACTCTCTTAGCAACACTGTTGACGCTTCCATATAGAGGGAGTAGAATTCATTGACGATTCTATACTTTCTTGTATGTATGAATGTGGAGGGAATAAAAACTTCTTACTTGGCCTCTTAATTCTCCTCCGTATAAATGGACTATCACGAGTGCAGGCACGTCTTGTTGAACCAAATAAAGCGGCGTATCAACGGTCTTTTTAACATGCCGTTGACATCTCATTCTGTGTGTATACCAGCCTGGAATGGCAGAGCGTTTTCCACAGCTATTAGTGCCAAGTGTGTTGGAAATCTTTGATCAAATTATAATAATTAACCTACAGGTGTCTTTTTTTGCGTGGCTAATTGTGACTTATCACGCCGGGTACTCAGTCGACTGCAAGACAAAACATATTTCACGCGAGCACTCAGGCTCAGCTTCGCCTGAGCTTGCAGCCATTTGGTTAATGTCTTAAACAACACTGACACATTCCACCCAGAGTGAGGAGGAAGACAATAAAAGTTGCCACATTAGTGTGAGCATCTCCACAAAATGGATTGCTCGTGGCAAAAAAAAAAAAAAAAAAAAAAAAAGCATCTGATTGAGGGGTTTTTTTTGGGGTTTTTTTTTTAAAGCCATCCAGCTGCCAAAGACAGTGCAAGTGGGTAATGTGCCAGCCAGCTATGACCTCCGATGGGGACAGGGTCCAACATTAAGTGACTCCTCTTTCCTCCCACTTTAGAGCTCTTAAGTCAGGTCCACAACTGAGACTTCATGAATGAGCCTTAATGTGACAGAGAAATTGGGGATCACTTTCTCTGTCTGGCTCTGCCAACAGACTGATGATATCGACGACTCGATGGTGTGAACGCGGGAGACTCCAAAGAGCGGATTAGAGAGGGGAGATAAGGCTATCCACTGTAATTAAGCCCTATCTCTGGACAGCCAGTGAAGAAAATAAATCACCCTTCAGAGCCCGCAAGTGTTGAAATGCATGAACAATTATTCAATAATTAATCCTTACACGCGCATGGTCCAAACACTAATAGGACATTTTTTAACTACAGCATTATAGCACTGTTAAATTAAATTAACTCTGAATGCATTTAAGATCAATGTAATAGATCACCTATTTAACCTTTTTAATCACTCTATTGTAATTGTATTAGCTCTGTTATCAAGCTTTTTATGATGTGCCCTATTTTAATTTCCCATTCCAGCCATGTATAATTGAGAATGGAGATATATAGGGCGTGGCACTAACATTAACCAGGGCCCTAGAGGAAGGAACACTCGTACTCACCACCCAGTCATTGTACTTGGCTGGGCGTGAAACGCATGCAGATGAGCTCGGCGTTAAAGGTGTTAAACGTACTGATTTACAGAACACTGTCATGGCTGCTGAGCCCTGCTGCAGCCAAATAATACTGGCAAAACTAAACTCATATGAACTTTGGACTTATTATTTCTACTAATACACCACTGTTGTTGGTGAGTTAATGACATTTAAAGGTTTTTAATATTCCATTTATAATTGAGTATAAGCGTAAGGAATGAGCAAAAGTCACGCCAGCATTTTCACATTAGTAACACATTCATAATTAGGTGCAGCACATATTAAAGGCATTAAAAATCTCACAATAACTAGAGAAAACAATCCAGAAATACATAACAGTAACAGCGATTTCCACAGAAATGCAACCAGATACATTAAGAACCTTTGAAAACTTAAAACAAATCTTTATAAAGCTGGACCCTTTGGTGGTTACCTTGAATTCTAAGAGATTAAATAACATTAAACTATATTGCCAGCTAGTTTTCTATGATCGCCTGCAAATATGTTTTTAAATAGATAATAGATAGTCATGCGGTACTAGACAAAAAAATTTACATTTTCACATAAATAACGAAAAACAATACAGTCAACATTGACAGTTTTCCTGAAAATGTGTGTAAAGTGTTGAATATGGAAACTGCACTTGCTCAACAATATAACGGAGTAGTAATGTGCCATAAAACACTTTGTCAGAATGATTAAAAAAAAAAAAAAAAAAAAACATTGGAAAGTTGTAATTATGTCTTGCAGGCGAAAACCTGAGCAGTCATGATAGGTGTTTTCAGAGCCTCTTTTTGGAATTAGGTTCCTGTAATTAGTTACACATCTATTCTTTTCCTCTCTAGGAATTTGTTTGATCATGAATAAAATATAGAAGCTAATAGAATTCTCCAAAGACGTGTTTGACAAAAATCGAAATGTTTGAGTTTGTCAAACAGATGAAGTCTACGGTGTTGTCGTGTAGTCTGTAAATTATCATCTGATACTCTTGACTTTGCCGCTGACAGTTGTTAAAACAGAATATTCTCGTCTTTCAAACTGCCTTAAAGGTGTTATATCTGTTTAAATGACTAAGCCATTGTTAAAAGAAGGGGACAGCTCAAGATGAAAAGAGTAACAGATATCCAATTTGTTCAGCTTTCTAAAGGTGTGCAGCTAAAATCTTATTTTCGCCATTGCTAGCAAAACTTGTGAACAGCTAAAAAAAATCATCTTATTGGCTCTTATTCGTTTAATTTGTAGTTAACCACACGTTAAAATAAAGCCTTTATATAAAACCACCCCCCGTAAAGATATAGTTAACATTTCTTCAAATAATTTTTCTCATGTACATATGACCAAAGTTGTATTTAAAATGATGTGACACCTCCCTGCCAGCTAAAATGCAAAGATTGTGAAGACGAGCCAAGCAGTGAGATGGTATAATGTTTGGCGTTTAGAGAGTTTGAGTCAGTTGGACGGTTGGTGGTTTGGAGGGGCAAATGTCAACTAACCACAGTGAACACTGATGTGCAGCTATCTGAAGCCCCACAGTGGCACACAGTGGATATATGAGACGGCGACTGACTGCAAGACAAAAATGGCCCTGTTCAGACCTGGCACTAAAATACGATCCAAGCTATATAATCTTAATTAATTTCAGTCTGAATGCACCAAATGCATCCTCAATGTGTCCTGAGGTCAGCTTAGGCCACATTCGGAGGTGGTCTGGGCTGCACGAGATTGGATAAATGGTAAATTTCAGTGTTTTTTTTCCAAAGCGCTTTACAATGTTTGCCTCACATTCATCCATTCATACACACACCAACAGCCGAGGTAACGATGCTTGTTAGGAGCAATTTGGGGTTGGGGACTTTCCACATGGAGGAGCAGGGAATCGAGAATCAAACCGGCAAACCTTCGATCACTAAACAATCACCTTACCCCTTAGCAACGCCGGCCCTGTGACATGTCTGTGTGTCTGAATGCAATGCCTCCTCAGGACACAATTTTCTTATTGCTATGGATGAAGTGTCTTTTGTCGGCGAATGGTTACGGACATGGCTGCAATGCCAACGGAAAATAAAACACCTGAAGACAAGAAATAATGCACGCGTTCATTTGCATATAGAGCGGGGCAGGGAGATCTGATCGCAGGATGCATTCCTGGAGACACATTGTCATGCCAGGTGTGGACAGACGTTCTTAGAGCTGGACACTTTGGATAGCTCTGATCGGATATTAAAGACAGGTCAGAACATCCCCAATGTGATCTGTTCAAAATACTGTTGATAATTGTCAAATTCATTGACTGTGTAAATTGCAGTTGTCATACACCTGCATTAATCAATATTCTTGATATCAAAGAGGATGTTTGCGTTGTTATTTTGCCCCACGTCCATGTCTTGAGCAATGAGTGCAATTGTGTGAACTTGAGATTTACCAGTCTTTAAACGGTTAAAGCCTTGTTAATGTTTCATAATAGAGCCTTCATGAAAATAAAAACAAGAAAATCTGTAAAATATGTTGGGTTTTTTTGACACAAAGCAATTTAGTCGATTTCTAATTAAATGCAACTGCTGCTGCTCACTAACATGTGGTGTAGACTCTCACAGATGCCAATACCCTTCTTGGAAATTGCCATTTGTTTTTAGTAATTACATTCACATTCATCTTTTAAAATTAACGTGGCAATGATTTATTGGCGCACAGGGTACCGTGAGAGAGTCACATAATTTATCTGTCATCTCATTGTCCTTTATTCCAAATTGGTACAGTTTGAATGACAAGGGCACCGAGCAGTCAGCGTCCTTCCGGAGGTTAAAGTCTCTCAGAGGTCAGGAGTGTTCTGTTGGATTGATTTATTAAAAAAAACAAAACTATTACAGCTATCTATCGGCCTTGATTCCATTCTGAAACTATTCAAAAACCATTAATTTTTTTGTCACCTTCTTTCCACCTTACCCCGAGGCAGTCACTGAGTTTGGTAAGAAAGAGGGACAGAGAAGCTTTTCGCCAGGAGCGTTGAATCAGGAGATTTAAGTCAGTGGCTGCTTGACTCCTCAGGAGAATGACAAGCACAAGGAAACAAAGAAGGCATGATGTTTGACTGACAGCCTTTTATGTCTGTTCACTACAAGGTCAGATGTACCCCCAAACAGAAAATAAATGTGAGTGATCTACGCCATAACAGTTTCTTAAAAAACGCCCTTCGCGTAGATTTCAGAACGCGTTACGGCAAAATGAAGATTATGAAAATGAACAGCCGTAAAAAAAAAAAAAAAGAAAAAAAAAAAACCTCTCTAAAGTATCTACATCAAAAGATCAAGCCAAATAGCGGCAGAGTAAAATAATCTGAATATAATTGAGCAACTGCTGGCATGTCAACTTCAACCTTGTCTCATAAATGCCATAAGGAAGAAATGTTCTCCGAGGTTAATTTCATTATATTATCAAGAGAATTAAGGCAATTACCAACAAATGACGGAAAGGGCTATTGAGAACCAATTCCGAGGATAACTGACCGTGCTATGTCCTCCCAGCAGGTGGTTATTCATAATACAGCAGGTGATTCATATGAATTATTTCCTACCTGTCATTCACTTTGCTCTGCCGCTTCAGTCTGTCCAAGTAATTGTAGTCCTGTAGATTTCACTTTGGCACCTACGGCGGGGATTCTTGGCTGACCTTGCTGGACTCTTCCTTCAAGCAATTATCTGTGGAGAGAAAGAGAGTGTAAATATTCCAAAGGGAACCCCAAATTCAGTTAGATACCTGCTGAAACAGATGTTTTACTGCCTAAAAACAAATACAGTGAGGAAATATTACAAAAATCACGGCCGTTGGTTTAAGTGTAATAACAGCTTTCAAGGAATGTGCTACAAAATGTGACATATTAATGATGAGTCTTTTCAGTTAAGTCTCACATCAACAAGCAAACGGAAAACAAACCCGTCGAGTATTAGCTACCAAACCGTGCTTTGACCTGGTAAAGTGTGCAATACCCTTCATATTTCACAAGCTGTTATTATCTGCCTCCAAGAGGCTTAAAAATATATCATAATCTATTTTCATGTTATGTTACAGCACCACGCTTTGGCATTTTTCCACATGAGCTTGTTTAGTATCCCGGAGATAAAACCAGCAGGGCCTCAATTTGCCTTCAAACATTTAATCCGTGGGGAGACTAATATGCTCACAATTAAGACACACAGAGTGGCATTTTGGTACAAGCAGAGCAAACTGCTGGGCACAGCTACTGAAAGGCAGAAAGCGTCTGTCCAGTCTGAGCCTCACTTCACACACGGCTCAACCTGAATTTCAGACAGAAATATTGGCCATGTTACAGATCGATAAAATACATCAAATGCAGTGCCACAGAACATGTAAATATAGGCATATATCAAAAAATGATCATTTCCTACTTCATCTTTTAGTAGACAAAAACACTAAACACAATCTGATGATTGTACGTGCACCGAATGTACTATAAACTATAGGATTTATTCTTCGGTATCATTATTTTCAAAACTACGTAAGGTTGGTTATGTTTAATACAACATTTACTGTTCATTAAGATAAACCAGGAGCCATCATAGCTCGTCCTATCTACAGATCCGGGTCTACCTGCAGATGAAAAAACAAAACACCCCTGATAATGTATGGAAGGCGACATAATCTGAAAGACAAATTGGTTCATGTCAGCTCCCAGATTGGGGAAAGGACACTGAAGACATATTCAAGAAAAGGGGGGTGCACTGAATCTTTACTCTCCACAAATAAGCCATGATGGGCCTTAGTGGTGATGATGATGATCTGCTGTAGCGCACTATTTTGTAAAATTACTTTCTCAAACATACAGCCAAAGAAGGCAAAAGGAGGAGGAGTCCTGCAACAGACAACATTTTGTTTCAGAGCATTTGCCTTATTGATTGTTGTCAGGCTGTTAGGAAGATTTCTACAAATATACAGTAACAAATTATGCTTGTACAACACACTGCCAGCCGTATCTTAAAAGCCTAAAATGTTTGCACAGCATTGTGTGTCTATGCACTATACTACTACTACTAATAATAATGATACATTTTATTTGTATAACGTGTATATATAGGTCAAAATGCCTTTACAATTGAGAGAAAAGTAGTTTAAAAAACACAATAAAAAAAATGATAAGATAAAAGATGCAGTATGTTATCTACTGCTGCATTTAAACTACAACGTTTTTGATAAGGACCAGGATGGCGACATGTTAATCTAAGGATTCATCACTATGTAATTATGATAAAGCAAAAATCAAGATGGAAAATTAGAACAAAATAATCACTTGAGCTGAACAGGACTATAACACTGGCTGGCCAATTAGCCGACCCACCAACCATCCAACCATCCATCCATCCATTAACCCACCCATCCACCCACCCACCCTTCCC
>OMNV01001603.1:8850-20522 GCA_900303265.1 Brotula barbata
GGGAGTGAGGACAATGTTTAGAAAATGTGATGAAAATGAAACAATTTCAATGGCAAAGCTTGTAGGATCACAGACAGATTTCCAGTTGTTTGACCAGCAAATAGCAATTGTCTTTCCTGCCAATATGACGAGAATGACGAGATTGAGTAACGTCAACTCCCGTAGCTCTATAGGCAAATAAAATCTGAGAACCGCTTAGTTCGGCCAACTTCTGCATCCAGTACAGAAGAAAAAAAACACATGGAGACCGTGTAAGAGCAGCACACCAGTTGTAATAGGCCGAAAGATGACCAACGCACCACACAAGCATGGCCTGCTTATGTTTGAGTTTGAAACGAGGCCTGTCACACATGTAACCACACAGTGACATATGTCACTCCTCCACCGTGACACTGCTTAGCCATCTCATAGAGGCAACAGTCTGAGCTCCCATCTACTCAGTCCACCTTCTCTTTATTTACTCCGCTGCGTTCACTTAACACTGAGCCCCAAGTGAGGCAATAAATTACCACTCAACAATAATCTGACTGACGATTACAGTTAGGCAGCTAAACAAAGGAAGGAGCCCATCTCCTTTTTTTGTGGTCATCACAGCATTTTTTTTAAGATAGGTGAGAGTTGGTGCAAGTTGTAACAATTGCAATGGAACAGTCAGAATGGATTATATTAAAAAGCATCAAAGATATGGGCGTTAAGGAGTAGATTAGGACCATCAGAATCAGTAGCCCCTCAGGTCAACTAACATAGTAAGTGACAAGCACAGTGATTATGATAATCAATCTATTGTGAACAATTATGATACCTTCTAGTGCATTTTATTTTTTTAAGCAAACTATTTAGATTGGCATGCTTCTGCTTGTCAGTTTGGTTTGACTATAACCCAAGGTTCAAACATAACAAATGGCCCAATGGCTCGGGGCCAGAAAAAATATATGCAGGGCAGGTTGATTGGCGAATGACTGGCTGTCCAGGCCAGTGGCCAATCGGTCTGTGACATGGGTGCATTCATTCGAGTGTCTGTGAAAGAGAGATGCGAGGCTGAAAAACTAAATAGGATATTTCTATAAACATGGAAACAACTGTACTCTTTCTTGGGTGAAAACAGTGACTTGGGGATTGTTTCATACCGTTTATTGGCGCTTACCTGCAAAGGTGGATCATTTCTTAAAGGCACCGACAACTATTGACAACACGTACAACAAAAGTTGACAGCATTTGTGATGCATGCTAGCCAAGCGGATGCAGGAAAACCCATCATCAGGCCCGCTCAACATCCGCAAGAGGGGCAAAGTTTGAGTCACCAGCGCATGGAGAAGTTCATAAACACAGCCTACATATCATAAAGAGTGAGCTGCCCTTCACCTCTTATGAAAAAAATGGTCTCGGGATGTGGGGTCCCAGTATATCACTGATGTGGCAAGTTAAAGTTAAGAACTACTGTAACTGCTAACATATCATAGTGTTTAGACTGCTCTTGATGTGTCATCTTATGTGTATGAGAAAGAGTGTGTATGACGAGTGTGTATGATTGAGTCAATCACTATATTACTGCACTGACCATTTGCATTATGCTGATCTCTGTACAAAAACATACTCACAGTACATACACACAGAACAAACGTTTTTAAATACATTCATTCAAAAAATGCTGCAGCAAGTCTACACTTTTCTCTTCTCTTAAGTTATTTTTACTCATCTGTATACATCTCTAACGGCAAAATCACAATTCTTCTGTGTATTTACAAATTTTGTTGGTTTAGGGGAACTTCACTCTTGCACATATTAAGTGAATAAATGACCAGAATTATGAAAAATGAATAAATAAATAATAAAATTTTTGGCTGCCAGGCCTGTGAAAATATAAAAGGGGCCAGTAAAACTCTGGCCAAGCAGGCCAGTGGGGGAAAATGTTACATTTAACCCTGCCGTGTCCCCCGGCTCAGAGCTTTCTAACTTTTCTAACTCTTTGAATCACCAACTACTTCCGTCACCAATTCCACTCTACAAACCCTGGACTATATGAAATGATGTTGCTGCGCAAGACGAGCTTGCGAGTACGAGCATATGTGATGTAATGATGGACAGGACCCGAGAGATGCTGGCCTTTATTTTCTACTTTTCTGCTCCCAGGGTTCTTGAAGTTATAGTAAGTTCATGATATTTAATATTTTCTTATTTGGAACCACAATGCCACTTGTTTGTAGTGTCAATTACATTACAAACTCACGTTACGTGTTCATGATCATTACTGAACATAATGCGTCATTCCCTTTTAGTGATCAGCTGGCTAGCCAATCCTTGTTGTATAGCTAACAACTTATTAGGCTACTTACAATCATTAACTAACATGAGAGGGGGAGATGGGAGAAAAGTAAGAGGTGCCAGGGAAGGTACTGGTCAATTTTTCCCCAAGCCAAGAAATATTAAGCGCAGCAATGACTCATGCACTGTATGTTCATGATATGCTAGTGTGCACTTTGCACTGTTTAAAATTGAATGGTTTAACAGCCACGTGAATTTTTAATCTTTCATAATGTGGATGTGATCTTTTCATTATTTATCTATAGTTAAGTTTTGCATATTTTCCAAGTAACTCTAATTACGAAAGAATATGTCTGTTGTTTGCTTCCAGTGTGAAGTAATTGCTTGTAAAGCTATTTGTTTGCAATAAATGAAGCTTCTTAAGTCATCCTCTCCTTGGGACCACTTTGTTTTAAGTCAATTACATGGAAATACCCAAACGGTGTGCGAGAAATAAATAACCAAAAATTTTGCGCGCTCATCCAACCCTTTTTTTGGGAGAAACACCGTGGGTTGTAAATTGTGTTGTGTTGTATACATGTTCAACTAATCCTGTGATACTCAAACTGCATTGTTGGAGAAGAACCTATCAACCTAATCAATTATACACGACCATCCCAGTTGGTGTGATATATTATGGAGTATTTTTTCAAAAGGAACAAACTACTTTGTCTCGTCATTGTGAACATCTGCCTCATGAATAGCTTCCAATGTTTTTGGTGCCACCACGTCCAAAAACCATTTGGAAAAGCTGCTAAAAGTTAAGCGCGAGCGTCCTGTTTGACAACTGTAGGTGCGAAACTACACATATTTTTGTAGACTGAAAGAGTTGGAGCAATTTTGGCATCCTATATTTCAGTTTCATTTCTGGGCACATTTTAGGATGCATTAATTGCTTTACCTTAAAATGGTTCTCAAAGACTGAATGTGATGTTTCAGTTCACCAAATGTGATCAATTAAGCCAGAATATTACTTGTCATCTTTAAGTTTTAGGCACAGTCAGCTAATAAATTTTCTTACTCTACAGCTGCGGTAGCCACTGCAGCAAAATTAATGTAAACAAAATCCTGCTGTATGTTTAAAATATTAAACAGCTGAAAAGGAGCCCAATCTACAAAGACATGATGAAACCCTACCTGCTATCCACTCATCTATTTCAATTTATTTGAAAGCTCACTAAATGTGGAGCAAGCAGTGAAATATGAAATACACAAATATAGACATTGAGAGCAACAACAAGTATAATATAAGATAAAACAGAGAGATGAAAATACAGTTAATTCACTATTCCTCTGAGGTAAGAGGTAGGAGAGGCAAGAGCTCTTAGCAACTTCCTTAAGGACTCAAGTGACTTGAATGGTAAAACAATATCCTCCCCATCCACGTGCCACTCTACAACCAATTCTGAAGAAATAAAACGTAATGGAAGATGAGAGGTCATTGACTAAATGGGCTGAGATTAGGCAGATTACATTAAAGTAGCCTGTCCAATAACATTTGTGACTAGCTTTCCAATGATAAGAATTATACACTTCAAATACGTTTTCACATTGTGCCTGATGGACAAAGTGAGAGGAGCGCTTACACACTCAGGTAAAAGCAAAAAGTGGCAATGACACATGGGATATGGCTTTGTTGCCATCTAGTGGTATTTGAAAGAATTGGTGCATTCAAGATTTTTCAGATGTGTCACTAAGTTAAAACCATCAAATCATTTTCACTTTTTATTTACTGCCTTTATTGCGACTACTCTGCATGCTATCATTATATAACAGTATCCCATTGTGATTACACCAACCATTAATTTTAGCATTGTGAATAGTAGATCGTCTGTGTGGACATGTTTGTTGTTGCATTGCAGATCTCATTAAACTGACAGCCTGTCTTTTAATTGAACATATTTTGTTATGTCATAAACTATTATGTCTGTTAAAAAAAATGGTAACTATTGGTCTCAAAACAACTGAATTTCAGCAAAGTTGATGCTCTCTTGTGAAGCTGTTCATGGAAAATGGGCAGATGGTATCACTTTGATGTAGAGCTCACTTGTGATCACGTCAGTATTATTATTAGCAGGGTCACACTCTTTCACCTCCGCAATGTAGCCATGATCATACCGTTCCTCTGCTTAGAATAAGCCAAAGTTTTAATTCATGTGTTCTTCACATCAACACTTGACTATTGTAATATACTTTTCCCTGGTTTACATTCTACGGTTCGGACAAAATTGCAGCATGTCCAAAACACTGCAGCACGGATACCAGCTTTCTTCTTTCTTTCTGATCAGCTTCAAATCAACTCCAGGGTAGATTTTAATGTCCTCTTTTTTACATATAAGAGACTACTATATAACTAACACAACTTTTAACTCCACATGTTCCCCCCCATGCCTTACAATCCCAGCAGGCAGGCCTGCTTGTGATCTAAAAATCCTTGTTATCTGTTATCTAAAAAAAAAAAAAGAAAAAAGAGATTTTGCCTTGTTTTTTTGGTTTTTGGAATCTTCTCCTACCATGCTTCTTTCATTTGGGTTTCTTCCTTTTGTTCCAGAAGAGCTTATGGCTGAGTCAGGATCTGATGCTGTGTGGGCCTGTAAAGCCCTTTGAGATATCAGATGTAATATTAGGCTAAACAAATACACTTGATTGACATGACTTGGAATTATCAAGGACTTCTATCTGGCAGTCCGAAGTGAACCTTTCACAGGAATCAGCAGAAAAGCACATACTTAATGTATGTTCATTGGTACACAAATGTGTCTTAAATCTGGTAATCGTATCTGGTAAGTGAATTTTGGTGTAATAATGAGGGCTAAAAGTTTTTAAAGGATAGTGGAAAAGGCGCATTTAAGGACATGTTTGCAAGTCTGAAGACATTGAAAAATGTTGCTACTTTAAATGAAAAAAGGCCTAAAAAAATTTCTAATTATGTAATATTGTGGAATTCTGTATTGGATGACCTGTGCTAAACAGACCTGTGCAGTGAATAAAGAAAGCACAAATGCAATTTTGTATGTGCTGATGCTCCAGCAGAGGAAGTTAAAGGGCAGATAATAAAAGAGGCTTTCTAATTGTTCTGAGAGAAGAGAGGGCCTGAGAGAAATTTACCATATGCTAATGTAACTTATCACATTTTTTTTGCTTTCAACAGCCACCGAAAGGCCATTAATACATTATAAAAAGACAAAATCCTTTTAGCTCTTTAGCTCAGCTCACTCCCTTTCTTCCCATTCTTCCATCCCCTCTCTCATTCTGAAATTAATCAGTGGAAGATTTGCTATTAACAAAGACTATTCACAGGACATGGCACAGCCTTGGCTGAAAGGCAAAGGAGGAGTCAGAAGAATGAGGGAATAGCGGGAATAAGACAAAAGACAGGAAGAAATGAGTGAAAAATGGAAAGATGAAAAAGAACAGCAGTTGCCACATATTATTCTGACTCGGTGGTGCGGTGCTATGCCCACATGCAGAGGACAGCAAACCCTTCTTCACCTGTAACGCATTCTCCACCTGCTCACTAACCTTCTGCTCCTTTAATTGTGCACAATGCTATCTTTTCACTCACCCAGCAGCAATACATAAATCTGCAAAAAGAATTTAGTAATATAATGTCTCATTTTCCTTGACACCACACAACGATTTTTTAAATAAAATCTTTGGTCCCGTCCTTCATAATTCTAATGGACATGTTCAGTCACTTGTTGTTTCTTTTCTTTCTGTCCCATCACCTCATTTTCTTCAGTAATTCTGAATGGATTGCTCACATTGTTCACCCCCATCATTTCCCCCTTCGTCAATTTTTTTCTTTTAATTCTACATGCCATTGTACCATTTGTTCCTACCTTCTTTTACTCTTTACCTCTTACTCCTCATCCTCTTCACCACTTCATTATGCACTCCATCTCCTCCTCCTATCTTCAATTTCTTCCTTATACTGTATCATCTCTCTTCATCCTCCTTCCTATTTATCAGTAAATGCTTTACCTGAAAAAAAATCATCCATTTTTCTCCTTTTAATCGCTTTGTCCCAATTTTCAGTTACACAGGTAAACTATTAATTATATTTCATGTCATGTACAGCCATCTGGCCTCTCTTTCTTGGTTATGCTTCCTTTCCTCTCCACCTTCTATCTAATTCTGCAAGATAGACATCGCCCACAACCTTTTCCTCTTAAGAAATATTACATCACTCATCAACCCTTCTTTTTTATTCCTTTCGCTCCACCTCCACACGATCATCCATGAAATGATAAACCACATGTCAACACTTCTTTTTCTATCATCTTCTCCTTCTCATCTTCTTCAGCTGAATTCTACAGGGAATTCAAAACATATTCTCTTTCAAAACCTTTCATATCTCCTTTTTTCATTCTCCATCCTAACCCTTTAAAATACTGTATTTTATACCCATCACCCTCATCTTGCTGGTTACAGTAAATGCTTAATTAGAGACTATTCCTATTTCTTTTCCATTCAGTCTTCCTTATTAATGCTATAAAGGGTATATTATGCCACTGTCATCTCAATACTAATCTCAAAAATAATGAAATTAACATGGGTCATCTGCCAAATACAGGAAAGATTTGCCATGGCAGCCTGCTCATTTTGCAGCAGAGGTTTTCTCTTCTCACGCAGGTGAGAAGCAAGAGAAAGACGACAAAGGAATGAGCATTCCATATCGGGCAAACAAAAGAGGAAACCCCAAAAATAAACATGCCTGATACATACGGTATTTTGTACTAAAACAAATAAGCTGATAATGGTGATGTAAACAGGCTTCGCTTCTTGTCACTCATTTTTGTGAGTATTTCCATTTTCCCATTTTGTCGCATCTTTTGGAACAAGTGACTGTTACATTTGTTTCTTAGGGACAAATAGATTATCTAGTTGGTGGCAGCGATACACCAATTGGCTAATTTTCTATGACAAGAAATTTTTTTTAAAAAAGAGCAAGTCGCATGACTTTGTAATCAAAGCATAATCAAAAGAGTGATGTCAATACTGCTGCAAAGAACATGGATATACTCTCAGGCATTTGGATTAAGATCTAGCTCAATTAAAACTAAACTAAAAACTCAATTTACTTTACAAGACCACATAACAAACATAGTCCCTGTCCAACCCAAAGTTCTCTTTGAAGACAAGAAGAAACGCACCAAAATACCCCAACATGACGGAAAAAAGGGAGAAACTGATGCCAGGTGAGCAATGGGAATCACATGTAGGATACATTCATTACACTGAAATTCAGTGACAATGTAGGAAAATAACATGAAAACAACACTTGAGAACTGGTTTGGTTTAGTAAAGAATCTCAAGTCCACATAGAACCATAATTACAACAAGCCTTCAACATCAGAGGGTCCAATGCTGCTTGATTGGTCATTCAGCTCACGCTACCCCTCCAGCGACTTTCTGTTAGCTGTGGGAGTGTGCGAGAGTAGAGATAAGACAGGCGCTACAGCATGTCTCAACATGGGGGGGTGGTGGAAGAGGAAAAGGGGGAGGAGAGTCATGTGAAACAGGTGCTGGCTGATGTGTAGAACAAGCTCTGCCCCTCCCATGACCGCCTCCGACCCTGTTCAACGCCTATCTTGAGCACCAGGAAACTCTCTGGGAGCAATTTACCGCTTGCACCGTACTGATAATACTGGCTCCAAGTCAGGACAGAGAGAATGATTGGGTGAAAAATACACACTGAGAATAGAGGGAAGACAAAATGAAGAGAGAGAGAGAGAGAGAGGGAGCGAGAGAGAAAGAAAGATGGGAAGCAGAATGGAAAGAGGGAAGACAGGGAAAGATAAGAAAACAGGAATGAAAGAAAGGAGGAAGGGAGAGGCAGAGGGAGTATCACCATGGAAATTACAAATGCAATCCAGGGCCCAGTTATGTGAAATGTTCCAACATGAGATTTAGCCAGAGAAAAACTTACTGAAATAAATCATTTCTTGACCCAACATGAAGTTATCTTCTCCTTACTGATAGACATTCAAATTAATCCTCTTTTACACAGCTTTATCACTGCACTCAATGCATGTAAAACCATAAGTCTATATAGTCAAGAGCTCTTGGATGTACACTTGCCAAAAGTCAAAGGTCTCAATGTTCTCAGACTACAAGAGCTCCTCCAACAGGTGATGAGTGGATGTTACACCAAGACATTTCATAGCTGCGAAATGCACTAGAACTGTGGCCTGCAATGAAAAGCTGACTTTTATTTTGGACTGATTTATTAGACCTCCTGCTAAGCTTGTTAAGGCTTTTACCCTTTTACCACGCTGTCATGATTCTGCACTATGGCAGTCAAAGGCTACCCTACCCTTGAACCACTAGCTACACAGGCTAAGCAGAATTTCATTCATCAAGCAAAATCACCAATGCCTTCCAGAGCACATCATTTTGTGCCTTTTAGATTTAGTAGCGATAATATTCAGATAGGCACACCGACCAAGTCTCTCTGCCATGAATGCAATAAGGAATGCAAGAAACTGACTCTAACTCAAGTCTTTAGAGGACATTACAGTAACCATTTGGGACAACAAATATGTTTTGTGCATGATTTCACAATCATATGCAACATCATAGCCAAAGCTTTGTGTATGGTTAAGGATATCAAACGCATGAAAGCAAACATCAGATCAACACATATGGCAAATAAATATTTGTACATGACTGCAAGCTTGAAGCAGCAGTGAGGAAGAAAATTTTGTAAATCAAGTCATCAGGTCATGTAAATCGAATCAAGTAAAATAAAAATAAAAAACTGGCTTGGTACAAATTCCAAGCCCCACAAGCAAGTAGATACTTACAACTTTGGCAAAAGAGTAAAAGCTCACCATGACAAGTTTAACAAAAAGTTTCAGTGAGCTCTGTCCATAACTTTTAAAGATGTTCTGCTGACAGTGAGAAACAAAGAAAAACATAATCTCCTCAGTGGAAGTATTAAGTGTTACGCTGCAGATTACCTATAAGAGGTCTGTCAAATTGACAGGCAAAGACAAAATATTTGAGTAGCAACAAAAAATGTGTATGTCTGTGTGTGTACTATACCAGCTGTTTGGCCCTCTCAGCTTCATGCCTCGTATGATGTCTCTCCCAGCTCAAGGCTTTGGTCACTTTGTCTCTTGTTTCTCTCTCTCTTTGTGCAATCTTGGGCAATTCCTCCTTCAGTAATGCCTGCTGATGCTCATACCTAAAGCAGACAGAGGGTGACACACACACACACACACACACAAACACAGACAAAGCAATGAAAGCGCATATAAGTTTCTGTGCTCAAACATTGTTCTCATTACACAAAACCTATTTCCACAAGGGGTCAGCATATATCCAAACTTAGAACCTGTCAACACTGTATAGAGAATCAAAAACAAGCTACCAAAATAATAGTAATAATAATTGAGTATGATTATTAAACATGATGGCAAATAATAGAAGCTGTGTGTGACAATAATCACCTGCTTCAGGAGAGACATACAGGTTCTCTAGATATAATCTAATGAAAAGCACCATTGTTACAAGTGAGACTACAGCTTTCTGCTATTTCAATTCAAGCTGTTCTCACTTGGATAGATATTACCAAGAATTGTATTAATTGTTTCATACTTATAGAGTAGTAGCAATAAAACAGTAGGATATACTGAAGTATTCAATTAAAACTAGTTACGTAGTTAATTTGATTAATAACGGCAGAATATTTTGCTCATATTTTTACTCTTTTCAACTAACCTCCTTCGTTCATCGTCGGCAGATGAGGTTGGTTTACTGGTGCTGGTCTTGGTGCTGGGTTGGGCTTTGGGCTCTGAGCTCTGCTGGGGTTGTGGGGTTGAGCTGGCACTGTGAGACACACCTGGGACAGAGTCAAAAAGAGGATTTAACGTCAGTCAGTCTTGCTAGAGAATAGTCATCAGGAAATTTTTACATTAATTGTGTGACATAATTTCATTGAATATTAATGTTAACTGTTGAGCATTTTAATGTTGGGATGGATCCTTTATTTTTTCTACATGTGTAACTATTGAGGGTGGTGCTTTATGTATATATATATATGTTATATATATATATATCATTTCCAGCAAAGATGCCACTCTTAGGTCACTCGAGTTTACTGTCTTTTGGACAAAACCACAATAAAGTGTGTTGATACCAGTGTCTTTCTGGGGGCTGTTTGATGGTGACGATGATGGTGAAGTACGTTCTGGAGGAATGTTGGCGACTCCTCTCATCCGCTGAAGGACATCCTCTGACAACTACAATAAGTGATCACAGAAAGACAAAGATGGGCAATAAGAGAAATAACATGACCTCACAAGAAGAGAAAACAACACTATACTGAAGCAAAAGGTAAGGACATATTATGACTGCAATTCAAGACATAAATTGGTCAGAGATTTGTATATCCTATAATGCATTGTGGTCAGTTGCTATGTTCTGGCCCAAACAGCTGCAATGAAGAATGTTGTGTGCCAAATTGCCACAACTCCTGCAGGAAAAATGAGGTGCTGGAGAGGCAGACCACACAATAGCCACTCACAGGGCACACGATGATCCAAAAAGGATGACGCTTTGGATGAAGGCTGTGCCCAGGTCAAATTTGTATTCAAAAAAGCAGCCAAGGATCTGTTCTGACCACTACAAAAAAAGTAAAAGTAAAAGGCCTTTGCAAGATTTTGCATTTGTAAGACAATAAATGGGAGGGACAGCCTCAAGCTAAATTCTATGAATTTAAGGGTTTCTGCAAACATCTTTTAATGCCACTCAGATTGTAATTTAAGACTGTTCAAAATGTAAAAAAAAACAAAAAACGATTCAACTTATTACCTAGGTTTGAGGACATATTGCCTTTACCACACACAAAGGTTCTCGAATCATAACTGGGACATTGTAGGAGACCTGTTTTGAATTGTAGGACTAATGCTTTATCACAGCGTGCGTTGCTTTTAGTGTTTCAGTGGAGACAAATGTTGGAAGATCTGTTGATGTGGTGGGAGCTGCCATTGCTAATGCACACATCTGCGATTGAGTAGTGCTCTGTGCTAGAGGTGGAGGCGACAGAACAGAACTGGAAAACGCCAGGAGTTGGGTTTTCACAAAAACTTTGCGCTTCTCGAACATGCAGGATTACTTTGATAGATTATTACAGCTTTGATTACTATTGCACCTTGTTTAAAAATCCTCTTGAACAAACTCACACAGATTGCTGTCATGTTAGCTGCAGCTATGTTATCTGCAGCTGTTTTGCAGGCTGCAAGCAATCAAAATGAACATGTCAATGAGGTAATGCATATATTTTTTTTCCTGCTTGGATGGGAATAGACAGAAAAATGGACAATCACCTATGAAAGGACACATTTGCCACATAAGAGTGGAGG
>OMNV01001603.1:20570-33866 GCA_900303265.1 Brotula barbata
TCACTCATCTTTATTGCCATTTGGTATACATCTTATCCCCACTCCTGGGAGGACAAAAAGCTGACTCACACCAGTGTGATACAACAATGCGGCACAGGTTCGCAGAATAACTGTACATCAATTTTCCGCAAGAAAAGCAAGCATCATCAATGGGGGAACACCTCCAACCCATGGGTGATTTCCATATACAGAAATGTGCATCACACAACAGGTGGCTGTGACTCCCTTCCTTGAGAGGCACTAATAGATGCGAATGCCCACATTGGAAGAGGAGGTGCATAATTGCACAATGCAGATGGAAAACACCTAACTGTCCTCCTGCCTTTGGATGAATATTGGGATTTCATCCATTAAAATATATTGGATCTCCTGCCAGCAATGTGGATGGCAGATAATAGCTGCTACAATTCCCCTTTACCTCCATAAAATGGACACGTCAACAAACGTAACTACACATGTTCTAAAACACCTTTATCTGAGTTCTAAATATCAGAGTACACCGCATATTTACAGAGATATGAAAATAATGGCATTAATGTGATCAGAGATAATTATTCATGGTCTTAATTGCATTATAAATTTATCCCATTATGTGCATGTAAATGTAGCCATTGTCTATCTGTCTTGGCTAAACATATGCATGAGACCAAACTGATCAGGCTTTTACTTATTTTTCAGCCAATGCTTTGAATGTTACAAAGTAAACGATTGCATCGGTGATAGATGTAGGATCACAGATGGTTTTTTCCTAACACACAAAAGTTCAATACTAGTATGTAAGATTTCATTACACATAAAATCAATTTATTTTTATTTCTATGCGAGCATTTTGCACAAAATTGGCACCTTGAAACGGCCTTTAGATAAGGTTGTTTCATGAAAACAATGTGTTCATGTTGTGAACACATTGTTGTCCAGTTTAACCATAATCTGATTTTATCCATTACATTTCTCTGTTTTCTGTTCTTTTTACAAATTGCACAATAAGAGGCAGTAAAATGAAGAAAAACTGTTTGAGGAAATGATTGCTGAACATTTGAATGTGGTTTGAGTGTAAAAAGAACACTCAACTGCCAAAAACAGAGGCCAGATGTAGGACAAATGGTAAAGAAATAACATTGAGACAGCAGCAGGAGTCTCGGTGTACTGCAGGTGGCATATGTGAAACTCCAAAACTTACACCAGAAGAGGCAGCACATAAAGTACATCACTGCCAACCATACGTGTCATACGTGTTTAGTTACAATCACAGCGTACAGCAGGGTTTTTAGGCTACTTGGGTGCCCACAGCAGCTCCTGTTTTTAAATGTGGTGGTATGCTTTCATGAGTCGGTCACGTGACATGCCAATGAGGGAAATGTGCAGAAAAGGGAGGCCAAACCAGCTTTCACAGAAACAGCCACTAAAAGGGCTGCTTAATCACGTTTATGAATCAGAGATGAAGATCGATGTAGTGGCTGAAAGCATTTTTGTGACCGTAAAGTTGCTTTTTCTAGTGGGTTGTCCTTTCACTTTTGATGAAAATTACATTTTGATGTCTTACAGTGTTTCTTAATACACTTGGCTTTGTCAATTCTTTTGCACACCGTTTACTTTTGCCCCATCAAGTAATTTTCACAGACAGGTTTTAGGTCTTTCTATTGTCCTTCGTGTCTATCTTCTGTACCGAGCTGATTGTAAATATTAGATGCCAAGGCTAGTTATGCTTACTACTGATATTTATTGTATGCTGTGTGATATCTGGGGGATAAAACTACAAATCCCAGCACACTTCCATTTGTGAGAGCTGCAAATGGAAAATTTAACATGACCAGCCGGAATGTCGGTAGAGACTGCATGACACACGCATTTACATCTTGTCTGCTTAAGTGTAGCTAATCTTCAAAGTATGCCCCACCTATGGCTGTTTTACCTGCAAAGTCTAGCGCAGCACATACCTTCAAATCATGTTCTAGCTTTGGAGCTCCCAAAAAAGCTGGCTTCACCATAGACACAAGTCACCTCTATCTCACAACTAAACTAACAATTAAACTTTACTGACAACAATGGGACTTGAGGCTCATGAGAGCTGAGATTGCACCCTTCTGACTATGGATTGTATTTGTGCCTCATTCCTGAGCCCACAGTGGGACTATCCGAGCACAGATTTTGCTCACAATGTCTCCCTTGCTCTCTCAATATCTCTAATCTGCGCCTCCAGCTCTGCCTGCACACGCTCAACTCTACCTGCACGCTCCAGTCTTCCTTCGTGCACGTGCAAGTCTGCCTTCACGCTCTCTCAACTTTACACAGCGTTATAAATATGCCACAAAACCAGCCAATAATATCCTTGGAGAAAGTAATCCTGAATGGCTGTTTCATCTCCAATCAGATTGCAAGTAAAATTATCAACAGTATTCCCAAAGCAATAAATCAAGGAGAGTTGTTCAAATTAAAATCATAACAAATTTTAGGTTAGTATATTTCCTGACATAATTCAATAATAATTATGATAATTAATTAATAATTAATAACAATGATAGAAACTCCAACTGTGCATAAATGAGGCATAAATATAACTCGATATCGGACCACTGAGAGGAGACGTCCTCGTGGGAAACCAAAACCAAGTAATACCTGCAATATCAGTAAGCATTGATACCCATTTCTTTGCCTCGATTTATGAGCCCTGTGTTTTGCACCATAACAATACAATATACAATTATACAGATACAATACAATTATTAATATGTGCCAAAGACGCTACTTCCTACCTAGCATGCTAGGCATGACCACGGTGCTCAGCACGCTTTCACTAAAATGTATATGTTGTTTTAGCTACAAGTAAAGTGGTGAAGATTGCAGAGACAAACAATACGGGGACCAGACATCTATATTTTCTAGGCATAGTCTAAATTTTAGGTAAACTGTTCTCGATAAACCAGAATATTGGCACAGCAATAGACTACACTAAGCCTTTCTTTTATTTGTGCATGTGTGTTTATGTGTGTGTGTGTGTGTGTGCTTGTGCATGTGTTTGAAGGCGGACGGAAAATGGTTAAACATAGCCATGCTGAAATCCAGAGTGAGCAGCAGCAGTCATTGACTCAGTGTTTCTATGACTCACCACATTTGAATGCTCAGGCTGGCCCGGCAAACAAAGCTAAATGGAAAAAAAAATACTATACAGCCTTTACTCTTTCAAATTGTATACTAATTTACAGGTGTGTTGTAGGTTGCAAAGTTAGACTTCACTACCTTGCAGCTACTGCATAATGTTGCTTCAAATGTTTAAAACAAATTAAGTTCTACCCAATAAACTGCTGAACACAATTCATGAAATTCCATTCACAGAGCTTTATCACGGCTACACTACACACACACTTCATGAATATATCACATATAATAATCAGCATCGTCTTTATTAATATTATCTCACCAAGCATTACTTACAGCAGGAAAGTTGTGCAAGGGATTAAAGTTCCCATGCACAGGACATTTTAATAACCCACATGACACTTTCACCTGTGTACCAGACACACTGTGAGCTACATTACGACCACTATTTATTGGTGCAGCACTTTCAAGCAGCTTCTACCTTTCTCTCACATTTGTAGAACTGCTTAAAGCACTCCTTTATACTGTGTTTAAAATGGCAAATTGGTGGACAGGTTGAAAACTTCTCTCCAGCGTGGATATGTTCCATGTGATGTCTGGACCTTGCGATTCGAAATGTGATTGAAAGTGATTACCAGACACTTAGTCTGGGGGCTAGAGGTACGGTACATAGCCTATTTTCCGTTTGTTTTCCAATTTCATAGGAATATAATATATATTGTGATTTAGAAAGAAAGAACAGTACTGTATTGATCCCCATAGGGAAAATATCTCTGCACTTAATCCAAAACCGAAAGCCGGAAACCGGCGGAATCCCACGCAGACACGACGAGAACGTACAAACTCATTCCCACGACCTTCTTACTGTGAGGGAACAGTGCTAACCTCTAAGCCACTGTGCTGCTACCGTGATTGAACATGGACGTTAGCATTTACTTGTGTGCATGCGCTTAACACCCATCATACACCGCAAATTAACCATCCTTGACTGCACAGTGGAAATATGCATTCATCCTCCCACAATCCAGCACCAAACCAATGCGCAATTTGCAATGAGACACTGGCCATCATGATGATTGGAATGACAGCCACCCCAGGACAGATGGACAAACACTTGATCCCAAGGAAATTTCAGATGTTCAATAGCTCACATAGCAGTCATATGTATTACACAGATAAACACATATACATAGATTTGTATTGGTGCATTTTACTGGCATTGTTTGAGACCTTTGACCCTGTACAAAATCTTTAAGTGGACCTTGAATAAAAAAGTTTGAGAACCCCTGAAATATGATATGATATGTCATCCCCACATCATGTAGCAATGATTACTTCGCGCAAGGTTTTGCTCTCATCTTTCTTAAATAAAAAAAAAAGAAGAAAAAGTGATTCATTACGCTATAATTACAGCTTTGCAAAAAGTCCGATATTTCCCACAGTACCGGAAGGCAGCACCCTTTCGAACCATGGAACAACACATGGAACAACACTTCCCAAACTTCACTGACAAATCTTGTCATTTGTTGCCATTTTGCGGGATGACAATCCCATTCACAGCGACTGAAGGCAGGGAAATCACCGTTCCATTCGGCCGTACAAGCAGTACCACAAGTAACAGGTTTCCGGTCAGATATTAACAAATACTACAAGTGTTACTTTAGCTTTAGCATTAGCTGAATGTTCACTTGAAATGATAAAGTTTGTGTTAAAAATAAATAAATCAGAGTGTGATGTGTATACCGAATTGACAGCAAGGCTTTCTGTTTTCTAAAGATATAAATTATGTTCTGACATGCGTACTCCTTTATCTGTATGCAAAAAAAACTACCGACAGACAATTTTTATGGCTTAAGTTTGGCCTACAAAAACGACAAGGGGGCATGTAGTTTAGCTTGAATTGATATGGCAACCTGTCCCCAGCCCCTGCATCCCTTAGCATCACCTCAGCAGTCTCAGTGGTGCTGTTTTATAGATTGGATTCGACAGGTTATCTAAGAATACAACTATTTCCTACATAATGGCACAGCTGTGAGCTAACAACTAGCATGCTAATCGTACAAAAGAGTCGCAAGCGTTATCAAGGAGAACAGACGCTAGCTAAATTAGCTTTACGTTAGCGTTACCTTGACTCCACGAAGAATCCTGACTCTGTCCTCATCATCCACGCCGAAGGACACTTTTCTGTTCGTACTCTCCCCGGAGCCCATGTTTTACAATATAACTGACTTGTACTGTTCAGCGTCAGTTTGTAATTACGCACGGCGAAATATTGTTACAGTATCCTGCCCAATCACTGAACGTTTGACAGCTTAGATGTGGGTTGCCAGATTTATATAAACCACGTTCTCCTAGCGACATCTGAAATACCCACAGCTTTTGTACCTTTCTCTTGCATCGATAAGAATAGTCGGTCATTTGTAAGATATTTCACGGTATGCACGTTTTTGATTTTTATGTGCAATACTTAATTCTTGAAATTGAACTGCGTAATTATTTATGGTGCGTTATACGATACAACCTGGCAACCTAAAATGCTGCGCGAAAGTGCGATTGATTAATTGAACGCTTAAATCATAATCAGTTCAAAAACCCTTTTCTCTATACATTTTTGTGTAAATGTTTTTTTTTCTCATCCAAGGATCACAAATGAATAATTTTGCCAGCACACAAATTATCTACAGTTTATTTGTCTCATAAACACAGAACATCACCGACACAGACATTTACTGTATATTAACAATCAAATACAATACAAAAGAGGCGCGCAGTTAATTATTAACAAACAAAATGTGAATGTACATGAAATTTCTTATAAGTTTATAAGCACAATTCTTAAATCATAAAGTATATATCATAATGATCAATTCTGACTTGTAAAATATAGGAGATTATTGCAAATCATTTAAGCAAATTTAATTAATATCCTGTAAACAAATGATTTTAAAGGTATTATTTTAAATGATTTAAAATGGTCTAGATAGTAAATAAACAATACGCCATGTAGTATGTGGTTACATGCCACTTTGCAATGTCACCCAAGATTCTGCGGTGTTGGAGTGGATACTGAATGCTGGGTAAACGGGTTCTCTAAAGACAGCCCTAAAGGTGTGTATATGCACTCTGCGCCCTTTGGTACTGTGGAACGATAGGGTACCACCTTCATAGTCCAATGCTACTTCAATTCTCAATGGCTGACAAGTGATTTCCCCCAGTGCCACATTGGAGGAGGCGTGGCATGCTGTCAATTTACCGTTTTTCCACTGCAATCGCCAGGAGACAGTGTTGTGTCCCAAGCGACTGTGGTCACCACGGCGAGGGATGGTTTTGTAGCACAGGCCGAGTGACCACATGCTGTTTATGCCCACCTCTACCACCCATACGTGTTCACCACCAGAGAACCCCTTGGTGCACAGAACCTGGGGTGCAGTTACAAACCTCTCTGGGTGCTCTCCACACTGCTGTTTGGTGGGGCTGTACTTGACTGTGTGGTGGTCATTGGAGAGGGTCAAGCTGGGGTGGGCTGTGCAAGAATTGAATGTGAGCTCCAGAGGGTTGAGGAGGATATGGAGGGACTCCAGGAGACGAGTCATGTCCATTTGGAAGTCTTGGGTTTTGAGGTCTGCCTGGAGTCGCTTTGTGTCGAAGGGAGCATTCGATGGGATTGTGCAGGGAATGGTGCTTGTGATGGTGTCTCTAAGCTGATCTTCAATCAACATGAACCTGGGAGAAGAAGACGTGCTGGGTTGATATCCATTTTTTTATTGTTTCCATAAGTTCTACTATGCTTTATTACTGTTCTGTATTTTTCATGCATACTTTTACTGGCATACTTTTGCTTTAATCTTATAACCAGGTACCTTTATTTCTGGATTAAAAACATGAAACAACATTTGAATGTGGTTTTATTTGCTGTGTAAAAATAAATTAGTAATGAGGCTTGTGTTTGTTGTATAAATATTAATGTTAAACAACAAGTTTACAGTGCACATCTATAACCCAGTGTCTTTATTTTCATATGCGTATCACAGTTCATATAAAAGCAAGCACATTCTATTTTTCATTGAGGATATTTTATGTTCTTGGTGTGTTTATTATGAAATGTTGTGTTGTATTTCTGACGTGATTTCACTCTGTCGAAAGGATCAACATCTAACATTCTGTGGCATGAACTGTGTATGGTAAGGCGAGCAGTGGCTATTCTCAAACGTGAGCACAAATGTAACCGTCACAAGCCTATCCTATCATTAATGAAATGATAATGTTGTAAATGTAAAGACCAAACAAATTACCCAAGAAATATTCATGCATATTTTTAAAAGTTTGGAAGACTAAACTAATTTACTTTGACAAAACTGTTACAGTCATTTTTTTTTTGCCACATATAGTCTTCACATTGTGGTTTGCAAGTGTTTGAAGATGTGTTCTACCGTAGCCCTGTGCATAATACATGAAATTTAATTGAACTAATGAACTTTATTCTGCCTCAAATGCAATAAGGACTTCCATTCCTAGAAAAATGCACTACCTGTTTATGAAGAGACATGGGTCTGTCTCATTGAGGGCCTCTGTAGCACATTGCTGGGCCCCCAGTAATCGCTGCTGTTGGTCTTCCAGTGCAGTTAGTCCATGTTGCCAGCTTTGTCTACGTTGACGTCTTTCCTTTTCAAACAGCACACACAGACGATCCCTGTATCTGAACGTAAGACACCGGGGTATTGCTTGGCATGAAAAGCAAAATAAATTATGTGTTCTTACTTACAAAACACAAAAAACAATGGTTTTAATCAAGATAATGTAATTTCACACAGACAACATTAAAAAATAATACATTTTTTGCTTTGTTTATAATGAAATCTAATTTGGGGGATTCCTGATTGGAGATAAATTGACAACTATCGCCGTCTTTAAATCTAAAAATGAGTAACCATTTTTCGAGGACATGCTTTAAACATTTGCAAATAGATGCCTCTGCCTCACTATCTGTCATCACCATCAGCTTTGCTTATGCACTACAAGGCTGAACTGTTTTGTGTGTACTCCCAGGGCATAACCAAAAGGTTACATATGACATTTCATGTTAACTGACCTGCGTCTTACTAGTATACAGATTTGTTTTTTGTTTGCTATTTTCACTCTTGGCTTTGTTTGCAAATTCAGGCAAGTAACAGGTTTGATATTTAATGAGTGAAGTTGCGGCATAAGGCTTACTTACTGTTTCACTCACCGGTTGTCAACACGTTTCGTATCAATACCTAAAAGTATTGCCAAGATACAGTTTTGCTTCCTGTTTGAAATACTTAAATACATCCAAACTCCAAAAATTGCAACAATCTAGATAAACAGGATTCTGCAGATGTAGTGATATGGTACACGTAACCAGCACTTGATCATGGAATGTTTGTCTCTGCACCCATCAATGTTTTGTGTGTGTGTTTTTTACTTCAAAGCACAAACCTGTCCACCAAGGAAGCCATGCTGTCCATGATGGTGACAGCATTGTAGACCAGTTTGTCTCCTACAGCTTCAGAGGTTCCCTTCTCATCTGCTGCCCTCTGCAGGAGCTTCTCCATCACCTGCAGCTTGGAGGACACCGCCTAAAAAAATGCAGATTAAAGAGAGGAGATAGTTTGTGTGTCTGTCTCTGGTAAACACCAATGGGTCCATCTTCATAAACACCAGATTATTATTATTTTAAATTACAGTAAAATACCTAAAGTTTCTAAAGTTGCCTTAATATGTATCGAATGATAATCAGATAATATAATTTAATACCTTATATTATCAATTATAATAATTTGACAGTATGAAGTAAAAAATAAAAGAATTAAGAGAAACCTAATGAAATAAATAATGTGATATATACTCATGTGAAAAGGACCAAAAAATCCCTTTCAAAATCCTTGACTGCTTACTTTAAAAGTGCACTTGTCTCCTAAAGCACTGTTTTTGACCCCAACAAGAAAATCTTCATGTGTCTCTTGTCAATCAGGATTTTTTATCCCCATTGTTATCATTCTCAAGAGCTGTGTCAGTTAGCCACATTCTATAACTATCTGGCTATGTTTTTATGTTGTCGTGTCTTCGCGTTTTTTTCATGGATTTCATGTTGTCATTGTTTTTATCATCTTTATTTGCATTAGCATTTGCATGTAGTCGATACAGTACATGCTGTTTTGTCAAACAACTAATGAAAGCACGCTTTCATTTGCATCTTTGTATAAAGTGCTATAAAAACTATAAAAAGAAATGCTGACTGATTGACTAAAAAATGGAAACAGTACTTTAAATAGATCACATTTTGAATATTATTTCCCATGATCACCAAAAAAAATCACACAAATTAAGATAAGTAAGACATTAAGATAGTAGCCAGGCTTACTGACTCATGCAAAGGTAACTCAGCAAACCTACCTTGTTACGAGTCTCCAGTGCTCGCCTCATCTCATCTTCGGCTACATCTAAGGTGAGAACATCGTGTTTTTTGTGAAAGCCTTCAAAAAAACACGTGGCGCATAAAGAGGTCATGTCGGTGGAGCAGAAGTACTCCAGCGGCCGGTTGTGCGTAGCGCATCCCTTCAAGCCGACCTCGCTCTGAGGCTCTGCCAGGCTGTGGGCCCTGAACGACTCCTTCTCATTGTGTTTTTTAAGGTGTTTGGAGCACAACGACACCTCGCACTTCAAGCAGGTCTTCACAGCCGGTGACTCCATGTCTATACAGTTGTCACAGAAAACATCTGTCCTCTTCACCAGCTCTTTCTGGCTCCCTAGCAGTTGTGTGCTGGCTAAATAACCCTCAACGATGCTAGAGAGTTTAAAGTTTTTCTGCAAGGAATCAACGCCGTTATACTCCTTGCGGCACTCAGGGCAGCATGGAAGTGTTGTTGAGGTGCCAAAGGTTTTTGACGTTTTGTGGATACAGTCTCTGCAGTAGCTGTGACCGCAGGGAAGAACCATGGGCTCAGAAAAGAGCTGAAAACAAATAGGACAGCTCAGCTCGCTGGCTAGCAGATGAGTTGATTTGGAGAGAGACATGGTTGGGAGATATGGAGGCGACGTAGACTGCGGTCAGTTGAGCTGCTCTCCCCGTTATCTCTCGTCCCGTCACTCTTCTTTTCAAAAGCATCTACCCATTTCTTCCCTCTCTTGATCTTTTCGTCGCAACTGCTGAAGCGCTTAGTGAGTCTGAAACCTAATAGACTGAGGTAATAGCGCAGTATACCAAGCAAACAAGAAAGTCACGAGGGCAGATGCTGGTGGATGAGAAATGTATGCAGTGCAGCATTCCTTTCCGATAGGCCCAGTCTATTGTGCTGACAGGAATTCGTACCGACATGGGGGTTGACGTTGACGGTAACAAAGTCATACAGGCAGCACAACAGAGGTGGAGCTTAATTTTGCCTTCATCGCGTCAATTACTTCAAATTAGGTCATTGCACAACATAAACCTCGATCAATCCAAAGACAAGTTTCAAAAAGTTCCACTACCGCTGAAACACTGAAAATATTGGATAAGTGAGTTCATGAATGTGTGTGCACGTGTTTTTGTGTGTGTTTGGATATATTTGGTACAAACTGGTCTAATACACAGTAAAATCCCAAGTACCCATGTGTCCTGTTGACTGTGGACACTACAACCACTTTCACCCCCTTAAACTCTGTGTTTTGATGTTTTATGTATCAACACAGAAACTAATGGATGATTTCAAGACTTTCAAGCACAACATTGAGGTCACCTGTGAGCAAAAAAAAAAAAAAAGCCAGTTTAGTGGAGATGAACAGCTTTACTCCAAAACAAGACTTCCAGTTATCTGAGGCAATGCAAATATTTACAAAATAAACAATAATTGCAGTTGCTAATGTCTATAAGTCCTTGACTGACAGGATCACAAGTAACAAGGTAAGCTGTGGGCAAAAATGTATTTTCTAAAACATACTGATAATTCATTTACTGATTGAAAGAGGTTAATAATGCCATACCTTTGGGTGACTATGTGTTGCTTGAACTGAACTTGAACACAAACTTCTATCTAAATGTTAAATGGACTGCATTTTGATAGAGATTTTATCCAAAGCGCTTTCCAATGTTTGCCTCACATTCACCCATTCATACATACATTCACACACCGACAGCTGAGGTAACCAAGCAAGGCCCACTTGCTCGTCGGGAGCAGTTATGACTAGACTAGTTATGTTGGGGTCCTATGAAGTGACTGTGTCCTTACTGCACATCTTACTACTAAATTATTTGTTTAGGGCTCTATTTTCTCAGCGCAAAAGTGAAGCACAGGGTGCAAAGCGGAATAAAATATAGGCTCCCAATTAGTCATGGGCGTGTTCTGGGTCAATCAGAACGTCACCTGCCGGTCCCTTTGCGGCCAAGTGCGCCTGGAAGTGGTTCATTGCTATTTAGACAACGTCGCAACAGGGCAGGCAGATTCGCAACAGATTTGCTCGTGTGTGAGGTGAAATGCGCGAGCAAATCATCTTCAAGAGCGGCTCTCAATCACAAAAGGAGTAGAAACTAGGATTTAACCTTTAATTAGCTGTAACCCACAGAGAACAGTCCACAAATGTATATTTTACAATCCACGAGCATTTTAGTTTTTATTTGCTTAGTGCAAAGTCATATACACGAAAATAGGAGCGTACTTTTGCATATAAATCAAGATTCATTCAAGCAAATTCCTATATCATTCGAACTAATACCCCTGTTATCTGCCATCCACACCGCTTGCACACACCTCTTCCAATGTGTGTATTTTGTGTCCATTGGTGCGTGTGTCGTTATATGAAGATCACTCCCAGAGAGGACCTGGCTGAACGTTTTCTGTCTAATTATAAAACGCAAGACGAGAACACAATACACAACATTGGAACACAAGAATGTGAAATTTAACACCGGACTCAGTGTGCGACTGAGTCCCATTTTAATTTAGTTTGCATCTATTGACTTAAAATGTCTAAATTAAATGCAATAATCCTCATCCCTGAGTGTAACAAACAGTGTGTATGCACGTTGTGAAGCCGCATATGTAAGTCACATCCGAATAACGCAGTCTTTAAATAGCAATAACAATAATAGACTCTCACAAAGCACAAACATATTCTGCTGCGTCATTTGGCATGACCACTCCTCATTTTATCACCAAAACACCCATGGGCGCAGAAAATAGGCACAAGTGTATTTGCGATTTACACAACATGGAGGCTGGGCGTGAAATTTATGACTGCAACCTTGCACCGAACGCACAGTATGGGGGGGTTTTCTTTGAACTGTAGGAGGAAATAGAGGAGGAAGAAAGGCATGCGGGATAGACAATTTGAACATTTCACACAGACTGTCCCCATTCGATTTTGAACTCAGGCCTTACTGTTGTCAAACAGGTCTGAGAGGTCTGGTGAAGATCAAAACATTGTTTCACTCTCATCGGACGAGTAAAGTCAGGTAAATACACAGGTATGTAGACACAACAGCTGGAGGGAGCAGGAGATAATGGTATATGGTATGACATCTAGTGATCAGGTAAAGAACATGAGGTGCACTATTGAAAGGGTAAAAGAAAAATAAATAAATAAGATATTATGTATGTAGTAACTAAAGTACTTCAGCCTTATATTTTAATTTTTTTGTGTTCCATGTAGCATTTGTATTCACTTATTTCTAAGGAACTCCCCTTCAAGACTGTTACACCTAACATACAAAACAGGCATTAGATAATAATTGATTTGTTAAATTTCTGAGGCAACCATTTTATTGCAACTGTGAAACTGTCACTATGGTATATTAATATTCTTTTAAGCTGCATGTAATTAATGGAGTGGAATTAACCACAGTTTGGTTGGGTATACTGAAGGAAAAACACCAATAATGATTGATCCCTATTGTACGCTGTAGTGGCTAAATTAAATTTATGCTCTAACCAGATGCTAATAACATCATCTCGCTCAAATTGGCTGGACTGTCCCATCTAAGCTGGACACAAACAGATGCCGTGGACAGTGGAAACGTGAAATGTAAAAAGGTGAGTGAAAAAGGTGAGTCAGGTATCAACGATCAGCTCTGAATTCACCTTCCGGACTTCAAAGTGACCAGTAAACATGGCTACTTATGGGTAGCAGTAATGTCGCAATGCACAGTGTCTTTGAACTATGAAATGGAGATCAGGTACTGTAAGTGTCTGCATAACTGTAGTTACT
>OMNV01001619.1:7526-68755 GCA_900303265.1 Brotula barbata
CAACACACAAACCGAGGACCCCGCCTTCAGCTCGTGGCCCCTTACGGCACCCTCAACACAGCCCCCCGCCCCCCTGTACACACACACACACACACACACACACACTGTACAGGGATTTGATGTGAATTAGTCAGATTTCATCCTTTGCTGAATAAAGGGGACATTAGCTTGACTAGGTGTGTAGATGTAAATGACACCCCACCCACAATAACCACCCATCCTTTATCTCTCTATGTCAGGGTCGCCGTGGGGCTGCAGCGTTTCCCAGCAGTCATTGGGTGAAATGGACGTGGCCCCCGAACGTTCAGCCAACAGGGACTGGTGGAGCCCAAGAAGGTTGGTTTGACTGTCACTTTTTCAATGATTACACGTCAATAAGTGGTCATTTCTGATGTCCAGTCTGTTGGTAAGACCGTGTTTGATTAATGAGTTATTTTGATTCCATCCCGTGAACATTCAGTCGGTGTATTTCAGCCTTTACATCTGACAGAAACACAACAATTTTCTGTGGAATTACAGTGAAAATATTGGTTTTATGTAAGACTTTGTACCACAGATATTCTTTAAAAATTGATTGTGGTTTGTACAGCACTTACACTTAAACACACACACACACACACACACCGTTGAGTGAAAATGCCAGAACACCAGACAGTAAAGTTGTAATTGATTTTACAGGTTTAAGCCGTAAAGTTTTTGCACTCAGAAAAACTATAAATTTATGCTGGAAGGTAAATGATTGCGTATGAAATTAAGATTGCAGAAGTTTTTCCACCATTAACTATGAGCACTAACGTAGTAAAAATCTGAATTCCAGGTAAAACTCTCCGCCGTGAGCTTGACTTTTTGCCTTTGTCTCTGCGATGCGGAGTGCAAACCGCACTGCTGCTGAGTTTGTTTTGACATGCAGCCGTTTTGTGTTTGCAGATGGAGCAGACCTCCATCGCACACGTTCACAGTGTAGTGTTGGTGTTGGCTACACGCAGGGTGTGACCGGTGGCAAAGGCCGCTCCTCGGCGTAAAGTGGTTTATTTAATTTATGCTGGGTCACAAGGAAAGGTTATGCTTCCAGATGAAATAAAAGCCTGTTAAGGTCACACGCAAGCTTCCCAGATGCCAGAAAGAGTGATCAAACAATTCCCAATTAGAAGCCTATAATTTGGTAACATTATGATATTAAAGATGGCAGTTTGGTTTTCCCAAGCAAAACTAACTTCACGAGCGGCTGACCATAATTTGGGGTTAGAAGGCCTGTGCAGAGGGGTAATGGTGCTGGAGTGTGTGTGTGTGTGTGTGCCGGAGGGGGTGTGTGAGGGCTAGTTGCTCAGAGACAGAGAAGTATTCTGACGGGAAAATGGTTGGTACGCCTTCAAATATGCATTTCTTTGGTCCAGAAGCAACATGAGTCTGGGATGAAAAGGCAGAGAGGAGGCAGGAACACGAGTGTCAGAGAGGAGGCGTCTGGCTGTGAGCAACGGAAAACACGGGGGGGCGGGGGCCGTAACATACATCACACTCACACTCACATACACACGCTGAACACCAACAGAGACCGGTGTTGTCATAGTGACGAAGGAAAATAAACAGCAAAACAACAGTAACTAGAGTGTGTTACCGTACAGTAACCACACAATACGGCCAACACACAGGGATATTAACATTTTAGTTTTTTATGTTTATTATACAGGGACTGTTCAGTATTTGACTGTATTTTGTATATTTCTTAGCTGTACATGCCCCAAACATACAATATGTACAGTTTGAAAATAAGTGTAAATATTAAATAATAGTAATTTAAATACAATCAAATGAATGAAAGAACACAAATATCTGTATATATTTTTACATATGTGATAATATAGATCCTGCTATTATTATACGTATGTGATAAGTCAATATGAGTAGATAACATGATGTCATCAGGTAAGAGTCAGTATATTGGAACATTCAAATTCATTAGCTTCACCAAACAAAACATCGTTTTAAATAGGTGAACCAACTCATCAACTCAACTGTTTTCATTCCATGTCTTGTCCCAGGATCACCCGGTAAAGGACCGCAGCACTGGAACCTTTTAACCTGTGAATCGACACCCCAGAATGTGTGTGTGTAGAGAGAGAAAGAGGAGTTTTCCCAGGTCAGCGAGGCGTTGTGACCCCAGGCCGTCAGTGAAGCATACAGGAAGGATCCTCGGAGGCTGCAGGGAGCGAGGATTCACTGTGAGTTCATGCCTGAGCTGATTCCCCAGAGAATCCTGCCTCTGTTGACACTCTCCTACTCCAATGACTTTTTCATTAACCCCTTATCAAAATGTTTTTCTCTCCCACACGCCATCCACTGCAGCCCCTTTTTCCCAGTGTATCCTGGTCCAGCTGTTCCACCTTGTGGTCGCATCTGATACAAGGGTGTTCTTCAAACACACGGCAAGTTTCTTACTTTTAACTTGTGTGTTTTTTAGTCCCAGTCTTGGATTCATTGTAAGAGAGTCAGTCATTACTTTTGATATTGAATTTTCCTTTTCGAAATACTGTATCTATAATAGAGGTTTCATTAATGCTGCCTTTTCCAAAGCCTAAATCGTTGTTTTCAAGTTGCACTCAGCATAAAACACCGACCGTAAGAAAACAGACCTGTGAACATATTTTATTTGCAGCTGAAATGTTCACATTTGCTTCAAAACTGATGGCTTCTCACTTATTTTTTAGTGCTTGCGACTTGTGGCAGAGCCAAAATCAACATTTTCATTGGCGTGTACTCAGAGCCCAGTCCTCAACAACTCTGGTAACTATGAGATCATTTCACACTCAAACTCGAATCTTAAGACTAATGTACTTAATGTGATAAGTGTGCATGACTCAAACCAGTAATTCCCTAATAAAGCAAGGAATTCATACTATTCTATTTAACTGCAAGAAGCAGCCGGTTTCCTAGTCCCATCCTGATGCTGTTTAAAACCTAATGTTAGTGAGCCTTAGACTACAGAGACTTTGATTAAAAGGTTTAGTTTCTTAACTTGCTTTCTTTTGGGCCCTTGGTGTTTCAGCGTTAGGCTGGTTTTGACACTTGATAAATGCAAGATACACACCTGGCTCTATTTGTTGTGTAACACGCAGGTATTGCTCCCACTAGTGGTTAGAAATGTTACCATCGCCCTGCTTCCCTCATTGTCATTCCATGAACAAGAACGCCAGAGTTTATCACAGTTGACCCAATTTCTTGTTGAACGACTGTTCTTGTTCTTCCTCCTCATACAGGCACTCTTCCTCTTCAGCCTCTCCGACTGTTTCCATCCATCAACGGTATCAACCCTCAACTCACCTGTATGACCTCCTGTGCACTCTGAACTGCCTTACATTGGTCTCATGCATCGTAAGCATCAGCAATTTTGAGTTGTGTCTGTAATTGTGTTTTAGCAATGCAGAAAAACTAGTATATTAGTACATGAAATTAATCCAAAATTAGTGCAGCGTACTAACTCTTCCCCCATTCTGGGATAACTGATCATGTCCCATTACGTTTGTTGTAAAACACCAGATCGCCCCAAAATTCACACTGAACCTGCTGTAGAAGAAACGGCACACACTAATCAAATGCACAGTACATCGATTTAATCATCAAAACGATAACTGATTCCCTGAAGAAAGATGATTAATTGTCGTAAATTGTCATATTGCATTACTGCGTTCTTCATATATGCTATTCTTTTAGAAAAAGTTCTATAAAGCTACAAAGACCGTGTCACATAGTACGAGTTGTGTGAAGAGCATTTCAATGTAAGACAAACGGATAATTCTACGTAAGTCCATGAATGGCACCAGAACAAATAGTACAAATTACTTGAGGAAAGCGATCATATAGATACAGTAAAGATGTAGAAGATGTTCTCAAGGTAGACAATTATGGATACTGTATTTCTTCTTTTGAGGACAAGTTATGCAGCTTAATCCCTCACCAAAAGCAGTTTTCAACTTTGAATATTACCAGAGTGGAGCTACGGTCAGTAACATGAGGTAATGGCAGCCAGAAATCTCAAAACTCCTCTTCAGCATTTCGACTTCTGGTAGACTTGAGCTGTTTCAGACGCTCGATGCACTCCTCCACACTGCGCTCTCCATGGACTTTGTTGTCTCGAGTGCGCACATTGACAGTGTTACTCGTCTTTTCCTTCTCTCCCACCACTTTTCCAGGCAGAAATCAAGACATGCAACAAAGACAAATGAAATCAATATCGAGAGGTCAAGAGTACAGGAGCGACAGACAACCAGCAAGCGAGAGCTGAGATAATGAGACAAAACGACACGTGAAGAAAGAAGAGCGTCTTGCCACTGACCCAGGATGAAGTTGTACTGTGCGAGTTGTGCATTTCTGATCTTTTTGTTCAGGGTGCAGCCCGGGTCCAGGTCCACATCAGCCATCAAGCCGTTACTATGGAATTCCTGCCGAACCTGCACATGAAGCAGAGAAACCGTCAACCGTTTATGCTATGGTGCCAGCAGACCTTCGGCAATAACAATGCATTCATTCAATCTGCAGACTTCCTTCAAATTACCAGGCTTGAATAGGAAAGTTAAGTGACGAACATAATGTCTGCCAATATCATCTTGGCAGTATAACTGTTAACTTGGCTGATTTATCTGCAGTCATTATCCCAGTATGTGCAGTTCTCCAGCTGAATAAAAATGTGGCTCAGCACGTACGTCGTCTGTTTTTTCTAATGGAATTTTAAGGTTTTTTGGGTTTGGGTTATTCAGTCACTACCTTCTGTACGTAGTCCTCACAGGTGGGTCCTACAGGCACAACCATGACCTGACGAGGGGAAAGCCACAGCGGCCTGGGCAAAAAAAAACACGGGTTGAGGATGAGGTTGTCTCCAGGCAACTGACAAACATTCATGCACAGACAGGCTAAGATCAACTGAACAATACATGGGACAATTCCAACTTGACAATCCAATACGAACCATTTTCCACCATAGTTTTCAGTCAGGATGGCGATCATCCTCTCCACAGATCCCAGGATGGCTCTGTGGATGATCACCGGCCTCCTCTTGTCATCACCATCATGGCTGCAAGGTCATTTGAAAAGGAAAATATCAACAACAACAACCATGACTGACATGAGAAAGCAGCCGCAAGGGAAACAGCAGCACTCTTCAACTCTATGATTGAAATGGCAGTGATGCCTTCATGTTTAACACAAACAGCTAATAAAAACTTACAGCAAATACTTACTTTCACAACATTCCCTAAATTAATGTGAATAGCATATAATATTGTTGGGACAATGCAAAGGTTCTTACTGAGTTAAGCATGTTTAGTGCATGCAGAATAAATGAATGTTTGGATATATCACCACATGTAATTTTGGGAAAGCTGTATCTGTGACCAGGAAGTAGAAAGTCAGGACCGTCTGAGTTTGATAAAAAAAAAAAAAAAAGACTGCTTTCCTCACAACATGTCAATTGTAGACTTTAAACAGGGAGAACTGCTGCTCAATGATTTTACTGCCCACCTTCACAATATAGCCCAATCTATTCTTGTTTGCACATTTACAATACCCATAGCCTAACATATATAAAACGATCTTAAATGTCCTTTCTTGCGTTTTGCCTTTGTGTTTGAGTCAAAGTTGAGTTTGTACCCAAGCACTTATAGCGCTGAGCATTTTCCTCGACTTTCCCAGAGTCTGGTTAAAGCACAAGCACCCCTCATGTTCTTCTTAAGTCAGCAACCACATCTCTACTGGTTGCACCACTACAGCAGTCGCTCTTCAATATATCACCAATCCCTCTGTGAGCCCTCTCGACAAACTGCTACGAGCCAAAACAACCCTTAACCCTGCTGAGCAAATCCTGAAATGTCTGTCAAATTACTTTACAGTACAGTACCAATGAAGTTACATGGATTAAATATGTACAGGAACAGATTTTTGGGTAACTACTTGCAGTTCATGTTTATGTCATCAGAGGGTGCCACTGACAGCAACAATGTGGTGGTAAACTAGTGCCAATGGAAAGAAAACACTTCTTGCTGCTGCTTAAAATTAACACCTTTCCACTGACACACTACAGCAAGGCTGGTACTGATGCTGAGCTTGGCAAACAAATTCTAAAACTATGAATTTAATTTAGTTTTATATGGACATGAATGTTTTTCTGTGGGCAGTTTTTTTAAATACTACAGAGAATAATAAAACAAGAAGCACGTGACAGACGTTCCAGTTTGAACAAACCACCAACCTTCACTGTCATCAAGGTAAACAACATCCAAAACCCTCTTGTATTCTACTACATGACTGTAAAAAAAGAAATTGGTCTTACCTGACAAAGGAGAGATTGAACCGGATCGGTAGTTGAAAATCCAGCTGAATCGTGGCACACTGATGGTATCGACCAATAGCATCCTTGATCTGAATGTCGATCTGCAGAGAGAAGACAAAAATGAGGCCCATCGTCCTGCTGCTTCACGGTCCAGGGCTAGACTCACTGTGGTGTGCTGCTTACCTTTGGTCCATAGAAAGCTCCATCACCCGGGTTGAGAATCCATTTCTCCCCAAAGTCATTCAAGCTGTTCTCCAGTTGCTGAAGAACAAATAAATACTTCTTTGTTACATGATCCATGGCTGAGTTGCATTCCAGTAAACAGTGGTGTTATACTTGATATTTTCTTCCTCTGTAACTAATCATTGAACTGTGAAATGTTAATGTCTCAATTATATTTTATGGCTGATTGTAGGAGTTAATGAGGTGGGGAAACAGGCAGTCAGTTTCATTGACTGTGCCAAGTATGCAGGGCTTTTTTTCATATGAATATAATTTTCCACCATTGTGCCTGCAAACATTACTCAAAATAACGCAGTTTTGAAGTCAGGAAATGTTTCACAGAGGGAAAACGTGCTGACAAATATTGTTTTTTCCATCTATTAGTCTGATAATTTTTAGATAAATGATTTGTGACTCATTTTGTTGATTACATAAACACTAACACACAAACCATTTTCACATGCATAAACATATCTTCATAATCATCAAATCCACTCTTATCTTTCACCAAAGTAGGTTATCAAGCGACTAAAAATTGTATTTATATGACTTGTGTGGTTAAGCACAATTTAACGCAAATTTAATCAGACAATGTGTGGATCATCAAAATGTATCAATATTTGCAGCAATTTGAACAAAATCTAGCCCAGAGCAGATGAACACAGCAAAATTCAACATTAATATTCTACTTAAGATGGACAACGTCCCCAATCCTGGAACTTTACCAAAGGAACTTGTGTGAACTTGTCACTTTCATATAAGAGCTGAGCAATATTGATCAGTTCATCATGTTCAGATAACAGCAATCTAAGACAATACATAACCTCATTAATAATGTCCATGTATTTCCACTCTTCAAATACACTGACATAAAAAACAAACAAACAAATAAACCCAATTTGACAGCCATAGTAGAAAATGATTAACATGTCAATATTAAATTGGCCTGATCGTTAATGAATTAGTAAAAAAAAAAAAAATCAAATCAACTTTCACAATTATCAGTGAATTCTTCCAGCAGGCAAATGACATGAAAATGTAATTGAAATTGACGGCAACTGCACTGAGGATGCTGATAACAGATGTACTATGCATTTAGAATCTATACGCTATTTCAGGGTCCCTGTCCAGCTTTGGGCTTTTGGGATCATTAAGGGCAACAGGAACTCCTCCAGAAGACAGAACAACTGATCCACAAATGACTTTATATCAGAGCGATACAAGCTTCTTAAATTAAATATCTCATGTAATCAATCAACACTTCCTGGTTAGGCACTAGTCTAGAAATGGTCTTTTGAAACGTCAGTCATTTGCTGAAATGTTTAGCCCCATTTCACAAATTTCACACTAAAGAAAGTGAATCTGAATACAGACTCCTGTGGGCCACTATACGGTTAGTGATTTAGTCAATGAAAGACAAATTCTTTCTAGGTGCTTTATGGGATAGTGAGGGCAATCTAATTTCTTGATGAGAAAATATAGCAGCCAGCAGTAGATGGAGCCTAACACAAACCCCCATAACAAAAACAAGACAATCGATATACTGAAGAACACAACAATTAAGGTTTGGGGCGATGACACATAGCTGGGGAGAGAGAGACATAAACAGTATCATCCTACTCTGTGAGGACTGATTTTCCAGCAGTACAAAGACATTACAGAGAAAAGCAAAACACATAAAACATTTTTGTGGCAAAAATCGAGTGACAATGTGTACTGCAGATGTAATAATTCAAGAGACAAACAATAGAGTGCCCTAATAATCAGATCAGGGGGTCATAAAAGCCAAGTGAAAGAAAATCTTACCTTGCTGTAACACAACATGGATACTTTAACGCTATATTCAGATTTTGTCCGTAAAAGCTTGCTTGAGTAATAAACAATTCATATGTGATGTTGTCTGTTGATAAATACACACTGTGACTTCTCTTTATCCAATATCTGACAATGAAACCTGAATTTACACTTACACTAGGCACCCAGGAGCTAAATCTGCAATGTCTGTAATAAGTCAAATGTTGAGCTGGTGAATTTGGACCAAAGATAATAGCCGAATGTGAAATCATGGTCATGGAGTTAAAATATATATGCTTTCTCCGAGGGAGATGCCAAGATTTTCTGGAAAATTAGTCATCCATTCATAAAAATGTAATGTTTTTTGGTTCTGTAAAATTTTATTTTTTCATTCTTTCTCTACTGCTGAGCAATATTCTTATTACCTTCTCTGCTTGGTCCCAGACCTCAGGTTCTCCCAGGAACTTCTCTGGCCGTGTGGAGAGGTTGAGTTTAAACGTGAAGCCAAACACCTCATAGACAGTCCGTAGGAAATCAAGGCAGCCTTTGATCTCGTCCTCAATCTGGTTTAAAGAGCAAAAAACAAACACATAAAGAACTGCATCATTGTCTCTCTGGATATGGTTGCAATAAAAAATGTGTTTAAGTTTGAAAGGCCTAATCACATCACAGTCTCTTCCATTACATATGGCCAATTACATTTTAGCAGCATCTGTGTGAATGAAGCATCATGATACAAAGACCAAGAAAAATACTGAGATCAAAATTTCTACAAGAACTGATCAGCTTGATGTAAGACAATGTTCTTCATCTAAGTCAATCAATGAATATAACTAATGAGACAGTGATGCAGCAGACTCACCTGGTCCATGGAGCAAAAGATATGAGCATCATCTTGCTGGAACCGGCGAACACGGGTGAGGCCAGTCAGAGCTCCTGACAGTTCATTCCTATGCAGTACGCCAAAGTCAGCCATGCGAAGGGGCAACTCCCTCCAAGAACGTGGCCGATGGTCAAACATCAGACTGGAGGCAAACAACATAGAATAACTCAAAGAGATTACAAAATTAAATAAATCTAGAACTAACCATTGACGCTGCATTAAATATTTGATTTCCACACGTTAAATGTGTTCTGCAAGCTTAATTTCCATTTCAAAGCTATGTCTGGAGGGCCTACCAATGTGGTACAAAATTGGAAAAGCTTAAAAAGATAAAGAGCAGAAAGAGCTGCAGTCTGACTATATAATCTAATACAGCAGGAAGTGTCAAGTCAAACAAAGGAAAACATAGCAAGAGCATCAAATTGCCAAAACTTAATATAGGGTAATCACAGATGGACAAACAAATACTGAAACTTAGACATAAGGGTGTTATAGTATGGTGAAACTTTGGTGGTTGGTCTGGTTTGCTTTGGTGGTTTGTCAGGACGGCAAGTGACTGAGACTGAATTTAAGTTTTAAAAATGCACTGCTGCTGAAGAAAATCAACACAGCCCTGCCACATACAGACAGTGATTTACAAAATGATGAAACTACCTAAAAATATCTTTTCACACAAATGTACAACCTGAAACAGTCTCGTGTGTTTCTCTGTACACTTGACTCATGCTTTACTGGGGCATTACTGAATTAAATGCACACTCTTGAGAACGTAAAAAAAAAAAATGATGCTTCACCAGTGTCCAGGGCAGTTCATGGGTTTGAGGGCGAATGTTTCCTTCTCAGCCTCAAAGGAGAACATGTTCTCACTGTAGTGCTGCCAGTGGCCAGAGGTCTGCCACAGCTTGCTGTTGTAGATGTTTGGTGTGACCACCTCCTGGAACCCCCTCTTCCTGTACTCGCTCTAGTATTGGCAGAGAAGACAAAAATTGCCTTTTCAAACAGATGGTTTCACCGTTAGCGACTCTGTATTGTTTGGGTTTTTTTTAATGTGAGTACACATCACAAATGTAAGAGTGCTTAGACTGTTTCTTTCAACACCTGGGGAATCACTGTTACACTGCAGATATGCAGTAAAACAATGCACAGCTAAGTCTTCACAAAAAAACCTTGATTAAGAAAGTATATACTATCATTCAGACTGTTAAAGTCCTCCAGATTCTCAATGTTTTGCCTGTATGCTGTATAATTATAAGAATGTTAAAATTACAGGTTTCAATGATTTTTACGCCATAATAGCATTTTCGGATTAAGCTATTTTTTGGTAGATGAACCTTTGTATAACATCCATTTATTTACATTACATACAAAACAGAAAGCTGCTAGTAAAAATAAAATGAATTGGAGAATGTGTTTCATGTAGGAGATCAGATGAATTATAAATCATGACAGTAATACAACAAAGATTATTCAGAAATTCTTTTGAAGCACCTACTGAGAGGTGTCATTTGTTTTAAAAATCCCATTACCCAAAATCTCTCTCAAAAAATGTGACAAAACTTTCAATGTGCACAGTGACTACTTCCTGGAAGCCTTTATAAACACCCGGGGAGAGTCGGGTCATTTGTTGTCTATCAATTTTGTTTTACATGTTCCAATGTATTTTTAATTCACTGTAAATAGCTAGTAATAATCTCACCAGATTCATAATTGTGTGCAATGATAAATTTGACAAGCTTGTGATTTTCTGGACAAAACTGTGAAATGTAATATTTAACAGGCAAATATTAGATGATTCAACATTCATTCATGATTCATTCAGGGAACAGAGAGAGTGGGGATAAGAAATTGGCACAAAGTAAGAGCACAAATTCACTGTGTCAATTGATAAGTTTTTACTTTGATTGTGTTTTAATCCCAGTTTAAGTCTTTTCCTTGCTGTCCAAGAAGTCGATCACATCTGATGTGACAGCTCTTTTCATGTTTGTGAAAAGGTATGAGTCTGAGGAGGGCGAATCAGGTGAGTGAGCTGGGTGCAGTGAATTATAGTAACTTGTGTCGCATAAATGAAGCTCATATGTAAAAATGCATGAGAAATTATATTAGTTCCACATAAAATATTACACCTATTGTTCACTTCCTTATCTGTCAGGCTGAGACTGGCTCTACCAAGCCTGAGAGATTCTTTTTTTTTGCGGGAAAATGAATAAATGTGTGCGTGGACAGGTTCAACTTTCAGTATACATAAATCACAGTTATAAATGTAATTCCGGTTTCATACCTGTGATCCTGGTTTCTAAGAATTATGACACAAGATGTGTATTTCAAGACAATATTGCGTGTAAAGCCTGTCACATTCCGTCACCCCATCTAAATAAAGATGACACATATAAAGATTTTACATATATCTTGTGACTCAGTCATTCTTATTTTACCGGCAGACTGACAGTTCTTGCAGCCCTTTCTCTGTAATTTTGCACTTTCTGAGTCATACATTCTTTAAGTTTAGTGTAATATCACTTTGACTTACTCTGATGAACTCAATCAGGGTGTTGTAGATGAAGGCACCTTTAGGCAGGAAGAAGCAGCTCCCCGGGCTCAGGTCATGAAAGAAGAATAAATCTTGCTCCTTGAGGACAAAAAGGGGGTTATTAGTGTCTGATTAAAAATCAAGTGTGCTTCTACTCAGGTCAAGCGGATTTCAAATTGAGATAATAAAAGTGATATCTCTTATTTTTCTGACTTAATGTTTCTGCTATGGTTTTGTCACAGCTTTACTTTTGCATGCCAGGAATCATTTTAAATGAAGGAAACACTGTTAACACCCAACGCAAATTTCCTGTCAAAAATGAACACAGATACTGAATCATTCCTATTAAACTAAGAGAACAATTACATCTGCATTGTCTGATTTCTCCAACATGTGACTGGTAGCCAGGGGTAATGTTTTAAATGGGTCATTCTCAATAATACATTTTTATGGTAGGAAATTGAATCTATACCAAGCCAAACAGTGTTAAAAATTGAAACTAGAAACTCTTGCCAGTTGAGAAGCCATGATTGACTTGACAGCCTTTGCTTTTATTTTATTTAGAACATTAGGTGAGCTCTACCAGTGATTTACCTGATCTCTGCTGCAGCAAAACTGTCAAATCATATCTTCACAAATGCCATACAACCATCCTTTGCAGTGAACAAACTGCCTTTTGAAGAATAAATATTAGGGGACACTGTGGAAGTTGACACCTTTGTCAATATACAGATTTCTTATATCCTAGTCGTACCCGGCCGAGTTTGCGGTGATCTCGGTTCTTGGCTTCCTCTTGGAACTTCTCCCACTCCTTCAGCATTTTGGGGTCAGGGAAGGAAATTCCATAGATCCTCTGGAGGGTTTCCATGTCCGCCTTTCCCTCCCAGTACGTGGACGAATTCTAGCAAACCACAAATATGTTAACTTTGATAACTTTTTTAGTTCTTCTTTTCCCTTGACAATAAATACTTAAGTGCCATTCAAGTAGAGATGAGGACAAATGCACTTAGAGTTAGATATTTAGGAAGCAGACTACAGTTTAAATAAAAATGTAAACATCTTAAGCAACACACACACACACATCCACATACACCGTCAGCCAATTGCCACCATGCCTAGAGCATTTTCTAGAGGAAACACTGCATCCATATATAAGACACATGCTCAGTGATGGACGAATGAAACTGAAGCAAAATCTCACCTTGTGGATTTTCAGTGCCTTGATTTTCCCAGTATGCCTTACATGAGGCCCCCGACACAAGTCAATTAAGGGACCACACCTGTAATATGACATCATGATTGCAAATACATTCAATTAGATTTTCATAGGACAATGAGCTGTTTACAGCACCACTAAAACAGCATATGACAGCCTGACAGCCTATGACTAAACAACTGGAAACAAAAACCTAAAATATACTTTTTAAAAATAGACATAACCCCAACACCTCACCTGTAAACTGTAGTAGTGGGGGTGGTGACCTTCTCATTCAGAATGCGGCACTTAAACATATTGTACTGTCAAGGAAAGGGGAGATTAAAATACAAGCACTTGTTCATTGTACATGGTTGTCAGGTTTAGGTCTGTAGTAGATGTATGTTTTAGTTTGGATACCTTGAACATTTCCAAGAGAGTTTCCTTCTTTATCTCCAGCCTCTCAAATGCCTGCTTCTCCTTGATGATTTTCTTGCACAGGTTTTCCAGACCTGGGAAGTCATTGCTTGATACCCCCCTATAAAAAACATTGTGAGATAAATACAACAGGAACAAAAGATTTCCTTTAGCTTATATTAGTATACTACAAAAATAAAAAATAGTCTGCCTGTTTCAAGGCATAATCATGGATGTGAGCAGAGCCTTAAAAAAATATTTCTTTAACTGCAATATACAAATAACCTTGGCAAGCATGGGCAAATACTTCAAGTCATTGCCTTTAGGGTTCAGCAATGTCAAAATGTTCTCACAAAACTGTCTTTACGTGCCTCATTAGAATAAAGTGACTTCTTTACAAAAGCTGCAGAATTCATTAGACAGCACTGCTCAAACTGCCTTTTAAAACAGGGCAAAAGGTGTTTAAGAGGGAATTGTGAGCCTGTTCAATTTCAGAAATCCAGTCAGATGTCACAGGCAGACAAACAGAGCTGTCATTTAAAATCCACACACCCCAAGAAAATCCAGCTTGACAGCATTAGCATCACAACAATCCACCTGTTTTCTGTTTGCCAGCAGTAGACCAGATGGACTGCTGCTGAGCCTTAAGGTACATACCAAAGTATTTCAGAGAGCTGACTAATACCTGTTATTAGGCTCACAGTCTGTGCAACTCACTCATTGTTTTCAATGAACATGTCGTAGTAGAAGCCATTCTCGATGGGTGGACCATAGCAGAGGCAGCCACCATACACCCGCTCCATGGCTTCACCCAAAATGTGGGCACTTGAGTGCCAGTACACCTGATTAATTTCAAAAAAATATAGTTAGTATATATTTATTGAAGGCATATATTTTAACACTGCATCACTGTGATAGAAATTATTTTCATGATTTTAATGTGTGATGACGTTAGGATCATGCAACAGACTTTATTAAAGTTATGGCCATTTCACACCAATTATGGAAATCTGCACAGCTTATTCACACAGAAAGTTATTAAGATTTACATTGCGCATTATAATGGAAGCATTCACACCTGCAACGCAACGTTCGTGCGGCAAAGAAAATTTTGCAACCGGAGATCTGTCTTCGAAACTACACGCTTGACCAATTAAAACATTTCTTTTGTATAATATCTAATGATAATAATAATAAATATAAAATGTGATTAAGTTATTATGTTCATATCTCAGTAAATATGTGATGTACTCTGATTGTAATCACACAAATAGACATATTTTAGAACATGTGTAGTTGCATTTGTTGAAATGTGTCTAGCTATCCGTTACATGGAGGTAAATGGGAATCATACTGGCTATCATCTGATATCCACAGTGTTTGTAAAATATATTTAAATTGATTAATCCAAGTATTCATCTGAAGACACAGTTATTATGCGCATTGATCTGCACTGCGCAATTATGTTATTTGTGGCTATTTTGCGTCTATTGGTATCTTTCAGCAAAGGTCTTCGTCTCCTCCAGCTGTGCCGTGATCCACATGTCCTTATATGGAGATCACTACCGGAGATGACGAGGACATAAGTTTACCCCTCAGTAAACGAGACTTTTTCTTCGTTTGGTGCGAAATTTTAACTCCAGACCAAAATTTTCATGCGCAAAATTGCCGTACGGTTATTCCACAAATTTGTGTTGCATTTTTGTACCACGCTTGATGTGAAACGGCCTTTTGGTCAGTGTGTGATACTAAAAACACAAGAGTTCTTCCAAATAAATGATTACACTGTGCAGCAAACTAACTGAGACTTCTGATACATAATTACTTAATTTGATATTTTAATTAAATTTAATAATAACTTGGTTGGAGCTTTTATTGCAGGAACAATCAAGTTATTCCGTTGTGGTTACAGAGAAATCAATCAAATAAGTGATTACAGCTGTGTTTTATATCTACCCGACTCTTTAAATATCCTTGATGTTTGGGGAACAGACAATGTTAAGCACAGAGCTTTGAGATTTATTGTTCTGTAAATCTATTGGTCAAAACATAACCATTGACAATCAGGTTTGACAGGCTGCACTAGAACAAGAAAGTATGACTGATATTTTCTGTCACTTAATAATCAGATAATGCCCTGGGCAACTAAGAACTGGAACCAAAGCCGATGTGTACTTACAGCTTGAGCTTCGTCATCATCAAACTTGAGCAACTCAAGGCTGCAGTCATCCTCCAGTGGTCTGTCCAGGTCCCACACGCTGTTGTTTACTTTAGCTATCACTGTGTTGTCAGCAAGGCCTTGACTGGACAGGAAAACACATAGTATTTCACATTAATCATTACTTTGATCATGCCCTGACACTCAAAGTCAAACACATTTTGACAATATAATAATATTAATCTTTAAAATCAGCTACACATTTCATGGTCAAATGGGAATGCGCTATATGCGTAAAAAAGAAGAAGAAGGAAAGAAAGAAAAAAATACCAGCATTTCCACCACATACCAATTCTTCCCCCTAGGTCAACCTAAGTGCACACACCTGCTCTTAATTGCTGCTGAGACACCACTTGGTACATAATATGTACAGCAAGTTTGTGTAATTCTACTCAGTTCTGTGGCATACTGTTTTTGGAAGCCTGTATGGAGTGTATACAAGTGTATACTCGCATTTTTTGAAAGGTAACAATCAGCAGTCACAGTCAAAAGATCCTGTTGAATCTTGTATGACAATTGCCATTTTTATGATGAAGGTGACACAAAACACTTAAAAACTGAAGCAAGGAATGCAAGTTGTTAGGGCTGCATGATTAATTGTAAAACACCTGTGTGATCTCACTTCCAAAGGACAATGATTCACTCATTCCCCTACGCATTAGCGTCACACTGTGTTCACGTGTTGACTTCATCGTTACGAAACAATCTCAATCACAATTACGCAATATAGAGCAAAAGAAGCCATTAATTCATCATTGACGTAAACAATTCAATCAATATTCACAAATTTTTCTTCCTCGCTCGCAGTAGTAGTAGTAGCTCAACATTGTACTTGTTGAGAAAGCAGGAGGTTTGCAGTCAGAAACAGCCAGCCTACTTTAACTTGGAGACAGAAGTTGTGAAGCAAAATAGAAAGAATGAGCAGCAGTGAGGGAAGTGTTTTCAGTACAGTGGAAACTTGCCTATGTTCTTCCCTGAAACCTCAACACGTTCATTGGTTGTCTTGGCCTTGGCCAAGAACCTTTAAGTACAGTAGTTAACCATCTAAAAGGGACTGGGTGTTTCAGGATTTTATTTTATCTTGTTTTTTATTTTTTTAAGCTGTAACTTTACGGTCTGTTTTTGTGTTTAGCAGCAAAATAAGAGGAAAAATGACTGTAGGTATTTTTGTTACAAAAGATTTTCAGGGTTAAGTCAAGCACTTTAATATGCTATGTTTAAGTCAAGCAATTTGACATACACAATATTATGCTATCTGTTTAAAGCCTTGTCTAAACAACAAACATCTCAGATCGGTTTTAAAAGAGTGCAATAAATATTTTTGTTGAAAATTTTACAAAAGTGAGAGAGAATTGTGATCTTAAATCTGAGGGGGAAAATTTGATTTTCTTTTTTGCAAAAATCTTGCCACCTACCAACTGTACAAATAAGCATTCACAGTATTGATCATGTGATCACACTAACCTGATTCCACAGGCCACCTGGTATGGTGTGGTCTTCCAGGACTCAGCATCCACCACCTTCCCATCAGGTAGGGTCACCTTGATGGCACGGCTATCGTTTGCAGCCCTTTCTGCCATCAGGGCGTCATGCTCGGCTTTCAGCTTTGAATATAAGGAAAGGCGATCCTCGATGTACTGAGGTGGTGGGGAAAGCTGGACAGAAATAAAACACAAGTATGAGTAAATGTGAACAACCTGATGTTAATCAATACAAAAAAAATCAAGGTCCTCTTAAGAGGAAAAGTCCATAGATTCAGGAACAGCTTCTTCCCCAGAGCCATTACCACCCTTAACTCAAACACGCACTGTGAATTCTCCATGTTCTGCCTAGCTCAGGAATTAACTGCAAAACTTCAACAAACCAAACCTGTGTAATCATATTATGGCAGAATTTAAATCATGGTCTCTAACTGTGATGTACCATTGCCTTTTATTGGTCAATATCCATTGGAATAAAGTATAAGTAAGGATTACATCTGATCAGGAAGCTATACGCACACAGTGAACCTGAAGTCGTTTAAGTTGCAGAACCAGATTTATTGTTATGTTAAAACCTGGCAACTTTAAAACTGCGTGACCCACCTCAGCCCTACCACCAGAGTCTCCTGCACCTGCTTTGGCTTTCTTCTTTCCTCCATCTTTGCTTCTTTCAGGTTGCCCCTGTACAAAAACCACGAATCCACGAACCATGATTTAGGTCAATATTACATTTTTTCTTCAACAGTGTGTAAAAGACTGCTTTCTCACAGACATACAAGAAATGATACTAATATAGGCATGCACTATGAGGTGAAAGTTATTCTCTCTCCTCATATACAAGTGTACCAAATGATGTTTTAAAACGGGTGGCTGGCTGTAACTTTTCTTTCTAATTCAATCTACAGGTAACCACAAATGGCAAAAATAAATGTATGATAAAGCTAGCAAGCCACATAGTTAGCAACACACTGCTAGCGGCTAAGTGATAGCATGAGCCTAGCTAGCAGCTGGCTGACATTAGTTTTTTAACGCAAGCTCGTTCAAACTCATTTACCGCAGTTTTTCCTTCGTCCACTTGCAGTTGGCTCATTTTCCCCTCCACACTCTGTTCAGCCATTTGTGAAAATATCCCTAAACCACAGCGAGAACTTTTAACCGGATCAACGTGCACTCAGAGCCGGCACAGGGTGGTGACGTTCCCGGACATTGCGATTCTGATGCAACATTGCTATGGTGGGCGGAGCTACGTTTGGCAGACCTGTGGCGTTTACCTGCCCATGACACGTCAAGAAATAAATCTATAATTACATTCTCTTTCATCGAGAAATAAATTTTGTTGCCGTTGGTGTTGATTTTGTAAATAGCCCCGCTCCTACGCGGCGCTGTTCTGATTTTTTCTCCCTTTGCTCTAGAAGTTTGGTTCAAGTTGTTTGAGAAACACAAATCTTATTCATTCCTACTGTATATCACCAACAGTTTCTCACCCTGGTTAGTAGAACTAAACATAATGTTGAAATCCTTGAAATTGCACAATCCTTTTTTGTGGCAGTGATTACTGACATCCTGTGCTGGTCATGAACGAGGTCTGTCTGATCTTTGAAATAGTTTTTCCTATTTGTAAAGGGTCTGTGAAATGAAAGAGAGAGTTGTATGGGGAAGTATGAGTATTTTCTTCTCAGCCTTGATAGCGTGTCTGTGCTGAACAAAAGGAAAGCAGCGTGTGACTTTGGGGGACCTTCTGCCCAATTATTCTTTTTTTTCGTTTGATTGTGCTACTGTAACATGGTTACTGACAGGAGGGAAACAGTACACACTGGGACTCTTATGCCACGGAAAGCCATGTACATCTTTTCTTTTAGACAGCTGCATCCGGTGTGCTGTATGGGTGAACGTACAAAATCCAGTATACACTTGGTACTCAGTGGCATAAGGTACAGTATAGTTTTCTAGATAGTTTGGATAAAATCATTGCCAAGATGAATTCAAACAGTGTCCTAATTTGCTTTCATCTTTCCCCAAATCATTAGAATATTTCAAATCCCTTGTTTACACTAAATAATTGATGAACCGTAGGAAATATTTGGTTTTGAACCCATGTTATACAATGCTGTGACATTGTCACATGCTTTTCAACAAATGTTATTTGATTTCCAAAGCTCTTGCGGTATTGCTGAAAATATGGTGCCTCGTGACTGTCAGTGATTAGACAGCTTTTCACATGTGTGTGTCTGTGTCTCAGAGAGAGAGAGAGAGAGATAGAGAAAGAGAGTATTCTGATGAAAATGGAGGCATTGATGTGCATATTTGGACATTTGTTCATTGCTTTTGAAGGGTGAAGCTGTTCAAATTAAATAAATTACTGCACATTTTCATTGGCCAGGGAGCAAATACACACATATATATATATAGGTATTTAAACATAGGTATATATATATATATATAGGTATTTAAACAGAATAGGAAACAAAAAAGAATTGGGCTACTCATATGGGATAAGTGGTTTATTTACTGATGCTGCTTGCTTGAAATTATTTAGTATATGAAAAGAAAGAGGAATTCATTCCTGTTTGCGGATGCTGTCAGGTCAAATGATCTGCACAATGCTTGGGTCAAGGCTTGTGGATTTGCTTTCACTTCTCTATGATTGGTTAAATAATCCTTGACTGGCTGGTTTAGACAGAATATGTGAGAGGCAGCTTTTCAAACAAATCACAGAAGACATCATATAACTCTACACACACCTATAAAATAACAATGCATATATATACCCATAATGACAGATTAGGCTTATTGATTACAATCCAATCACAGATTGTTTCTCCCTTGGAGCATTTTTGTGGTTATGTATGCGCTTTTATTTTCTTTCAGCTTTGTCCAAGGGTGCCAGACTCCAGACAACTTGTGCATTTCAATTATAGTTGAAGAGCAGCTTTAAACTTCTGACACTCTCCAAGGGAATAAAGAAGAAGCTGTAGCACACTGTGCTTTCCTGCTGTTCCTGGTTGGTTGTGCAGAGAGGGAAGTTGATGAATAATTAACCTTCAACTGCTCGAAAGTCAGAGAAACCCTGTTCTATTTTTTGGCTTGGTGGATATGGGCTTAAACACAGCTCCAGTGCCAACACACAGTGTGGATGATAAAAACTTGAGGTCAATCCATAGTAGATTCCATGGAGCAGGATCATATTAATATTATTATTGTGATGTAATTCTATAGTCTTAAATGTATTCCACAAAATTAAGTGATTTTTATTTATTTTCAATGCGCTCTGAATACAACTCACGTAATCTTATTCTGCACAAGATCCATTCAAAGGCCTTTGCTTGTACAATTTTGTTTTTAATGACCTAGTTATCAGGCACATAACCTGAAAATCATGTAAATATGTAAGGTTACCAGACTGCCACTTTGAATTATATATGCATGTACTTTGGCAGTGCATAAAAGGGAAACAAAAGCAGTGGGCAATGGAAACTGTGATACAATAATGGATATTATTTATAGATTTTTACTGATATTTGTTGTTAAAGGAAGTGGAAATCAGTATGCCTCTGTCTGTAAAATTTCCGGACAGGATTAATATGTCATGTATGTCCTGTTTCAAGCTATTTTGAGATACGTTGAACATTTAATACCAGCTGCCTTTAGGTGTCAGTAGAGAAACCATTCAAGAGTCAAACCCAGAATCCAGAATCCTGTGCAGTCAGTCTCAGACACTTTGTTCTGTGCCTGCAGTTTGCACTCCCACGCAGTTCAGCAGCTGACACTGTCACCTCCTTCACTGAAGTTTTGATAGAGTTAGCATTTGTCTACAGGCATCTCTGGAGAGGGAGCAGCACAGCGCTCCTGCTTCTTTCACTCTGCTCCACATTCAAAGAAAATGCAAAGGCGAATACACGAAGGGATTTGTTCGCATCATAAATATTCTATCCTCCGTTTTTGATACTGACTTTATGAGATCATCGTTTTGTCTGTCTCGCATGAAATATGTCTACAAATGCGTAGGGTTACTTCCTATTTAAATAATTTAGAGTATACATATCCTTGGGTAATCCAATTAGAATTTGGAGGAAAAAAATCCTCAAAAGCAAAGAGCACATAATAAGGCCTTTGTGATGTAATTAAAATGTAAAAATCTGCAGCTAGGAGGAATGATGGGGACATGATAAGACTGAAGTAAAGCAGATGGTTCTGTGGGGAACTGTGAAGTGCAGAGCTGATGATACCTCTTATGAGCAGCCAAAACCTTCACAACCAGACCTGGTGTGATTGCACAAGTCTATCACAGAAGGCATTCACACACATTCTATCACAGCCCCTGTAGACACACTCAAGTATGAAAGATCACTGCTTTTAACTGCCGTCCATACAGGACAGGCATGACATCAGGTCTGAGACAAGGGCAGACAGGTGCGCTGCTTAGACAACCATTTGCTCCGAAATCTTTTATGAGATAGTCGGATCTTCCTTAGACTCTTAGCAGGTGCTGTCATGCCCCTACCACCAGCCGCTCTAACACTCACCCCCACACACATACCTTGTCACAATTCAGTATGGCTGGGTGTAAAACCTGCAATTATTGCTATTTATTGCCATTCTGTTTATTACTCTAAGTGTTTGCACAATTTGTACTGTTTGTGTCTCCATAAGCCATAAATATAAATGAATGAAAGCCTTTGGCTGAATATTAACATTTTTTGTGTCTATTTATTGTTTTTGATTCCTTCTCTATAACAATTACATATTTCACTGAACGGATCAGGAATCTTTCACTGTGCTGTATCTGAGAGTCCAACTGTAAACATGATATTTGATAATTAATCATTTTGGACAAATACTGCTTTTTTATGAGTAAGGTCAATAAAATACTGCAATATAAAAGCCATTAGTGCCGAACATTTAACAAAGCACAAAACAGCGTTGTAGATTGTTAAATGAGTTTTTCTTAGAGCCAAGCCATTTGTTTGCCACAAGTTTCCATTTGTTTTAATGATTGCACTGCGGAAAAACAAGGGCGTTGTGGAAAAGACCATGTAATCATTAAAAATGGTGCTCGGCATCCTGTTGCGACGGAGGTTTTACACTTTAATAAAATCGTTACATTTAATTCATAAAAACATTCATTCCTCTAAATCTAGCAGAAATGGGTTTTTTTCTTTCAAAAAATATTTAAACATAAACCACGACGTATGTGAACGTATGAATATTGATGAAAGAAATGGCTGCTCCAATCTATCATAACCTACTCCCTCTACTACAGACACTCACACACACACACACACACACACACACACACACACACAGAGAGAGGTGTATTTCTGGGTCGTTTGCTTCCCTCTGCTTAGCTGCCTGCAGAGTTTTCTGGTTCAGACAGAGGTGCTTCTTTTGAATAGAAATTCAAATGCTGATGCACATGAAACAGCTGTGACAGCAGTCGAATGAAGGACTTTAACAACAACTTTTCAAAGCGGAAACAAAAAATATGATCTCAAAGGTATTTTGGCACCCGAGTTCATCTTACCCTTATTCAAGACTAATATAAAATGTTTCCGTAACAGCACAGCGGACGACCGTAGACTGGTGAAACATCCCATCATATATCAGAGTCAAACCTTTATAACTTCATTCTGGCAATGCAGCACATCAACCGTGATGCTGTAATAAAAACTAACATTTCTCCATACATATGGGCATTTAGTTTAACAGGTGACAACCCTGCAGTGTGTTTTTCTGGCTCTATCTCATTAATGCTGGTCTATACTACTGCTGCTGTGTCATTCCAGACGTGGGTGTGTTTTGAAAGTTACGCTTACAGAGCGCCATGACAGCAAAGTGACAAACAGATTTAATAGGGAAATGCCTGGATGGCAGAAAATACAGATCCTATATTATCAATGCCTTAATGGAAGTTTAAGCTTGAAGCCATTGGAATGAATTCAACAAAATCTTACTCAGACGCTATTGCTTTATTTATGGAGCTAATCAATAATCAATGAATCCAGCGGTTGTGACATTAATATCTTCCAGCTCTTTAAAACCACAGTGTACTTGTGGACATTTTGGAGTTTCATAAGGCCTTAAGAGCAATGCAATGTATATCATTCGTCTTGGCCACTTGGTGGACGCCTTACAAACTACTTATTCTGATTGAAAAGAAAATCGAGATGCTGCTCCATTAACTGATACAAGCAGGTCAAATTGCCAAATGTACTGTAAATGTTATGCCCTTGGATAAATGCAAGCATTGCTGATATGGGTATAAAGGACATTCTAATTTGAAAGTCTTTGGCATCAGGGAGATCATTTAGCAGTTTGCTAACATGACTAATATTGCGCTCAGAAGAGAAAATTCCACGAATCGTTCCTTAGTCAAAGATAGAAGGTTGGCAATGAAGTGGAATACATCAAAATGCATGGTTTACTGTAATGGCCAGACATATAAAGCACATCCAGTAACTCTAATCCCACAGCTGCTATATAAAAATGTGTTCACCTTTTGGATGTGGAATGTTTAAGTTAATCAATAATGAATTAATTATTTTTTATTGTTTGTGGGGAATGCAGCTAATCTGTGTGAGTCACATCATCTTATAGAGGCTGCTGGACCACTGTATAAAAGTGTGATGTTGCAGGACTTATTCTGTGATAGAAGTGAATGGGCTGGAATAAGACTTACTTTATTTTAATATTGTCTAATGCAACAACTTTCTTTCTTACAGTGGGTACAAAATTTACGCAGCCATTATAGTCAACATAATGAAGAGGCAGCAAGAAGTGGTTGTGGTGTGATGTGGCATTAAGATTCAACAACTCTGATAAATGATGATTATATAAAAGGCCAGAGAGTCTAAACTTATAACGTGAATGTTTGTCAGAACTTTGAGAAATGATGCCATCAATCAATGAACGTCAAATTGAATTTTATGGACACTATTAAATCACCAAGGGAACATTTCCTTAGGTTCCAAACTCCAGCACAGTAATAGATATAATAGTAATAGTAATAAGAAAAACAAACATAGACTAGATGATCCAGAAGGTTATCAGAAAAACCCCAGCACAAACTAGATTAGAGCTTCCAATATCTGAATGAGTCATCTTCATATAAACCAACATTTAATGTGTTACTGTTTGCTGTGTGCAGAGTTGTTCCTGTGAGTACAGGATCTTTTGGCAATTGGTATAGAGGACATAAAACATAATCCTCTAATGACAGTCAGGAGCGATCTTGGCTCACATATTACTGTGTAGGAGCTACAGAAGATCCTGTTAGTTTCAATTTGCTTACTGCTGCTGAGGCAGCAGACTGCTGCATGATAAGGCACCGGAATCAAGCCTTATATCTCTCATCCTTTCTCCCTTGAACAATCCACTACCAGTTGATCTGCATTTGCCACTGGCTGTGGTAAAAAGCCAATAAATGTCCCTTTGGGGTGCAATGTGATGAACATTTTATTGTTTTCCACAGCAACTGATTCTCATTTCTTGTTAAGAAGCAAATGGTAAGAAATAAGCTTAGTGCTTTGGATTTCCTCTTCCCTGACAGCACAGCAGGTCTAGAAAGGGTATTCTCACTGAAGTCTAGCCTTGATGTGTTTGGCTGTATGTTGCAGCACAGAGATGGAAGTCTGTGTGACATATAAAACCTTATCTTCAAATTCTGTCCACACTATATTTTAAACACCAGCGGGGCATAATAAACAGTTGTGTATCTGAGCTTATGATAAAATGCAGACTGGTGCATCGTGGCTGCTGGTGTTGAGATGGTTATCATTTAGCAGGTTGTGCATGTCACCGGTCGTGACTCTATAAAACTGATGGTGATAGACTTTGAAGGTAGGGCTAATTAAAAATAATGAGCTGCATGGGATGATCGTGTAGGTGAGTGATCAGGTGTCTGAAACAAACACTGTGGATGCTGAGGATGTTTAGGATGTCTTGAAATCTCTAATAATTTCACCCCATCCTCACTTTGAATTCCAATAATTAAACTAATTAAATTTAAGGAATCATACATTGATTAGTGTTGATTGTTTGACTAAGAATTTGTATGAGATGTTTTGTCTTACTACTAATGGAATTTAATGAGTGTGTGTGTGTGTGGGTGTGTGTGGGTGTGGGTGGGTGTTTTGGAGCAGTTGAGAGCATACACAGAGAGACAGACAGATTCACCACAAACTACAATATAAATGCCAAGACAAAGTTAACTGCATTGTAAACAGTTTGGAGTCTGCTGATCACTGAGCTGAAAACAGAGGGGCGTGCATGTGTGGCACTGTACACAATCTCATGCTACAGTAACTGTAAACGCTGGTCCAAGGTGATGTGTAAAATGAGTTGTGTCACATTGAGGTTAATGGATTACAAAAGAGAAAAAAAAAGCCCATTACATTTGTCCAAAGTCCTTTAAATAACCCTGAACAGTTTGCCTTAAAGCGTACTCATTTACCAGAGTTTAAGGGGTTAAAAAGCAGCTGTACTGCTTAGGGTGTTATATTTTGATTTCAATTTTAGAGAGATTAAAACAGGCTTTTCCCACCAAGCACCCCACATATCCAGCCGAGGTGAGTAAAGACAGTTGAAACATCATTGATCCTCTTCAAAGATCCCTCGCTGCAGTACTGCTGTGCACACAGAGATAAAACAGGTAATTTTAGGTGCTGTCTCTTTAAAGCCCTCCACTGAAGAGCCTGCTCTGTCCAGGTCAGGGCTGGCAAAACCTATGGAATGCAAAATAAGACTACTGACCAAACATTCACTCACTCGGCAGCGAAAGGGCGCGTGGGGTCAAGTGTATTCTTCGTGTACAATGTCTGAATGTCTTTACAGGCCCACGCATCGACACGGTGTGTTGCATATTGACGTGAACTCGTGAGGGATGTTTAAGTGTTGAGGACAGTTCAGTACTGGATGCATTTCTATAGTTATGGATCTGATAAATGCATCATATTGTGTATTTCCTAATACATTATAGTATAAAATGAGACGAGGGACAGTCAGAAAGCACATTTAAATTTTGGGGGTTTTAAAGAATCCACTTTACATGTTTTCCATTTATTTGCTCCCATGTGTCCACACAGCACAGACAAACTAACACAGTTAAATCCACCGCTGCTCTGCAATAAATGCTACCTTTATTAAGTATATAAATGTGTTGTTTTTTTGAGATTCTTCATGTTGGTCTTGAGGCTGCATTCTTTTGTATTCCTCTATTGGCTTGTTTGTGTTATTGTGTGTGTCCCCCGTATTATCTGTAAACATAATGGCTCCTTGCCGCTGCATTGATTATTCACAGATATTCATAACGCAGAAAAACACAACATCATAATTACCCCTAGCAAAAGTCCAAAGTGGTGTCATTTTGACTATATTTATATTATCTCATAATCTCATCAAGAAACACAGACAAACAGAGAAAAGGACACCACTTAACAGCACCATTTTGGCATCTGGAGAAAATATTTCATGTTTTCCCAAATGCATAGGTTACACAAATGTACCTTTCTATCTTAATATCAAATCACACATCACTTTCACATCTTCAGCTCATTCAGAATGCAGTGTCTAGAATCCTAATTGCTACAAGCACAAAATCACATCATCGAAAATCTGGCATGGATCACCTGCATAAATTTATCATAAATTTTACTGATTCCCTTTAAAGTGCAGTTATATCTAGTCCGAGGCCATATAATAAATATTTAAATGCTCTTTGAGTCACTCCGTTGCCTCAGGTCCTCAAGCACACATCCCCCAGGCTATTCCAAAGTCCAAACTGAAGACTGAGGTTTTTTGCCTTCAGGGCCCTGACACTTTAGAACACTGTACTTAGAACACCGAACAGAATCTTCCATTAAATTATTTGAAGTTTTTAAAGACCTGAATTTTACCCTGCAATGTGTACATTTCTAATTTAATCAATTCCAAAGGATTCTTTCTCATAAAAATAAGAAGAAGAAACCGTTCACATGCAATATTGATGAATTACTGCACATCAACAGTTCCATTTACATTTAGATTTTTAGATTAAAAAGATCTTATTGAATTCAAATAAATTTACAAAACAATAAATAAATAAAGAGGGAGGAGAAGGTATTGTAGAACACATAATGAGACATGCACAATTCACTACAGCACTTGCTGTAGAATGCAAGTAATGGAGAGGGAACACGAAGCAAAGCCCAGTGAACCAGATAGCACATGAATAACTCAGGAGGGAGATGGATGGAGCAGGCCTCCCTCCCCACTCATTTCCTTCGGAGCGGGTCGAGAGGCATCCTTGGCTTTAATCAGGCTCACCTAAGCATACCTCAGCGCTGCTGTGGCATGATGATGGATGGCCTGGAGAAATACCTGTAATGGCAAAGTCTCCACTATTCTTTGTGTTTTGGCAAAGAGGGTACTTTCTCTCAAGATGTGCTAGTGAACCGGGCGACTAGTACCAGAAAAGTCCCGTATATACAGAAATGTGAGGGACCTGCTTGAACAGTTAGATTAACACTTTCTGACTTTTCAACCCGTGAATGATTTTGGTTCTCCGTATGTTTGGATGCCTGGTGTACCTGCAGTAAGACCGTGGGTGAAGTGTGGGTTTTCGGGACATTTCTGACATTCTGTGTGATGTACAACACACAGGTGATGTAGTTGTCATCTCACATTGCCTCAGGTCTGACATTATGGGGTTGATAGAAATATGTCCTTTCCCTTGGTCCTGAGTGATACATTTTGTTCTTTGGAAGTGCCGAAGGCTTAGCTTAATCTATTCACACACTCTTTTCATGCCTTCAAGGTCTGAGGCAACTGCTGCACACAGAGCAGGTCTTCTAATTGTAATAAATAATGTATGATTAATATGGCTGATTAAACAGTCTGGAAATCCTCTCTCTCAGGGCGACACTACTTCTTGCAGAATAACAAAGATTACCTGAGAGCATTCCGCTCCTGTCACGCCATTGTTTGATAAGGAGTTAGACAAGCTCGCAAGATCAAAGAACGCCTTCATGGAACAGACGATGGCCTTGCAAGTTGGGTTCAAACGAGTTTCTAAGTTTCTGTTTCTGCGGCTCGGTCGTATGAGGCGTGCACTTTGCTAATGCTGAGATGAGGGCTTCACAGAAAACTTATTGTTCAGAGGAAGATAGGATGAATACCATACTAACTAATAAAGGACCGTGCTTTCACTTCCATCACATTATATGACATCATTCTGAAATTGGGATTGGATCAGATAACGTTAATTTGCAAATAAATACATGAATAAATAATAAATATCCTCTACAATCTGCAGTTGACGTTCAAATATTTGCTGCCATTTGCAGTGGAGATGGTACTTAGGAGCTTTTTGTATTCTAATTATTAACATAGATTTGATTTAGGACTGTCTTGAGAGTCAGAGAGCACCGTTGCTAACAAATGAAGGCCTGCAGGCTACTGTAAGTTCATGAGAACACTGCATGCTTCATCACCTCTTTCCAGTACATATCGGAGGCGTGTAACACAACAACTTTTTACATCAGCAAGTAACAACTTGTCTGAGCAATGCAACAAAATACAACAGCTCTATAATTAATCCCACAACACATCCACGTTTTTGTTGATAGTGTCAGAGAGGTGTTGATTCAATTTTACTGTTGTTAGATTTGAGTGCATTATACTGAAAACTATAGATACGAACTAGAAACATCCGTCTGTCTGTGTGGGCTTCAGGATTATGATTTTTCAACATGCAAAGAACATTATATGCTGCATTTCTTGCATTTCAACCAAGTGATCATTTATAATATGCAAGCACGGAGAGCTCTGTCGCAGTAAATGTGCTCATGTGCGATGATGTCGATGATAATGAGCTCACGTTTTACACTATCGGAGCCTTCAGACTTTACTTGCTGCTTCTTGCTTGTCTTTGTTTATGGCTTTGTGGATTACTTCTTCTGGGATGTGTGTGATTTTATCCCTATTCAGCTCTGCACTTATCACTGCTCTGCCTTCACTTTCACCATCATCATCATCGTTGCCAGTAGGCTACCGACGGCCAATTGTGGACCCAAAAGGCCAATTATTTTGGAGCACTTTATACCGTCTGCCAACAATGCATTTTTTGCTGCTTTTTGCCCTCCATGTTTACCTTTCTGTCTGGCTCTAGTGAGCTCACAGTGTGTGTGTGTGTGTGTGTGTGTGTGTGTGTGTGTGTGCGCGCGTGTGTGTGAATGACCGTTTGGTGGATGTGTAAACGAAAACAGTGGGGCCGCTGGAGATATTGGGCGGTATATATTTAATAAATGGGCTCACAGGCTGGATTTCTGTGCTGGGCTGCTTTTTGGCCTGTGGCCTTTTTTCTTTCCAGGTCTGTTTCAAACCAACACGTCCACCCCAATTGTTTTACCTTCTCTCATATTCACCGTGTTCACCTCATTCCTGAGCATTTAATACATAAAATATTGATGTTTTTGTCTGTCTTTTCCATTTTAAATGATGCAGTTTTTTAGGATTTGTAAAATTCCCCACTCACAAAAACCCCATAGTGTGATCCCAGCACACAGGTAATGAAATACTACATTTCCTGCTGTTCTACATGATGGGGCTCCACTAAACCTTCCTTGCAATAAATTCTCTTTAGGACTGGGTCAAAATGTATGGCCGTGGACAGAGCCCTGGTGTATGAGGACAAAATGCTATTACCAACGTCATTGCTTTGAAGATCACGCTCTCCCTCCCTGGGCTTTGGTTAATATACCTGATGGAATCACTACCACGAGAGGTCAAGCGAGAATAAGAATGGAGTATTTCTAATTTAACTGCCAGCGTCTTTGACAGACACAGGGCCTTCTGTGGACAGAGGTTCTTAGACACTATTACCGGGTTTTGAGAAAAATAGAAGTCATTTAAGCTAATGCTCAGCAGAGGCACTGACAGAATCCAATAAGCAGAAGGTTACGAGCTGTCCGTTGAACTGTACGGCACTCACCGATTGAAGAACACTCAGCTGGAGGCTATCTGTCCAGAACTTTCCAATCTAACACATCAAGTGGATGAATGGATGCTTGATTATTTGAAAGCTTGTGCTTGTAATCAGCATTAGAATTATGTTTATTGATCCATTTTGTGTGCAACCATGGCAACAATTTGACCATTTAACCACATTCGATCTACGAGGAAACTGAGGATACAACCAGAGACAATAATGAATGAGTTCCTTGAATGATTTACCGTAGGTTCTGCTCATTAAATAGTTTACGTTATTTACATACACAGATAAAATAATATGTGGGTGTGCAACAAGTTACCACTCGGCTAATTATACAATTCAGTGCAAGAGCCCAGCTACAACTGCTGCTTGTAACGCCAACATAACCAGGCACTTAGTCCCAACTCCTCTACCGAAATACTCCCAACTCCAGTCCGGCTACATCCAAAAACACCCGAAAGCTCCCAGCTTTGACTGTACGAGTTGATGGATGTCAAGGAAAGCACGGAGAAGCACATTCACAATCAGGGAAAGCTGCTTGTTGATGATGGGACTTGAAACACACGACCCGTGTCACCCACTATAGTCTGCACAATACGGACAAAAGCAAAAAATGGGTCTTTTTCCTCTGGGATTAAAGCTACACGTTTACAGATATCCTGGTGGGAGTGATGTCAGCCTATGTCATGACAGCAGTAAGAGACTCACACCTAAAAATTGAGATGTCAGTTTTTTCACCATTGTAACCTAAGTACAATAAATGCATTGGCTGAACATGTCTATAGAAAAGTCATCGTCACCACACCTACAACATGTGATATATGCATGATTTATGTGGCTCTCTAACCCAGATTCATCACGAGGTATGAGGCCCTGTCTGAGATACCAGCTGACTAGTTCAAAGCCTTAATCAACATATCTACAGTACATGTACATACAGGTATGAGTCATAACATCCCCGTACATTCTGATGTTTGTTTGCCTTAGACTTGACAAGGGTTTATTTGGTCTCCAAAGACATCGTGTTGATGTTGGGTGTGTGTATTCAACGGTCTATTAATAATAATGAATGTGGGTGGCATTATGAAATCCATCACACTATTAAGCCAGACAGAATGTGAGCACAAGTACAATACAAAAATGCCTGGGACGCGTTGACATTTCGTAATAATACAAAATGACAAGTGAAGCAAGCAATCAAAATGAAAAATGACTGCGATGGTATTTAACTAACGGTAAACCTTTGCATGTGTGAATTAGTTAATCGCCTGTTCTTGTCTGTTTCTGTGCGGTCTAGCCTGAGTTCAACACGGAGCAGACACAGATCGTCAGACAGTTGCTGGGAAATTTAATTCATGCATTCCATCTGGGCTGCATGTTTTTGGATGAAAGTTGGGATAAAAAAAACCCACCCAGAGGTGCCAGTAGTCAACCCTGTACTGTATAGAAACCTAAAGAGTCGTATATCTCCAAATGACAGCAACAAGGTTAATGGCCTGTCTTGGTTTATGCCTTTGGTGGCTGATCATTTTTGTGGTGATTTGCTGTTTATGAATAGAAAAGGCTATAAATAGTACAGGCTTGAAGAGTGACAATGTGATTAAGGCTTTGGCAACCCCAGATAAGCAAATCGTGTTGCTCTAAGTAAGAGCTTTCCGAGGATTCACTTTGCTCGACCTAGAAAGTCCCATCACTCCCACTCATCCACGTACTTAAGGACTCCAAAGCAGCCGATCCTCTGCTGTCGTCAAGTAACACAAGTCAGTGTTTTTGAAGCAAATGCTCCGATTTTGATCCTTTTTACAGACGTGGCTTGTTCAGATATTTCATACGACACACATCCTGTCATCCACTACTACTTACTTGCTATTCTATACTCTATACAGGATTCTGGGCTGTACTCAAGGCAAAAGTGCTCATTTTATCAATGTACAAGACACACTTCTTAGTCAGAGCATGTTTGGAGGTTGCTTACTCCATTTATAAGAAAATCATGAGAGTAAATCCTCCAACAACGGTATAATCAAGGTCTGTCATTGCAGTGATCCAATGACATTCTGAGTGTATATTAGCGTTGGTGTTTACATGACATTACAAAAAGCTATTCAATCTGAACAGAGTGTGTGTATGTAAAAAATAAGGAATGAAAAGGTGCACCTATTTGGAAAAATAAGCAGAATATGCTGACATGAAGTGGTGTGAAATTCCTATCTGTCCCTTATTTTCTACACGAGGATAACTCAGATATATGGAACAACATTCAACTGCAATTTTCATATTAAATGATGTCATTTTAAAGGAATAAAATCCACAGCGTCTTCCAACAAAGAAATACTCCAACTTCCTGTGTAAACACTGAAAAATACCAGACCAAATACACCATAAAGGACTCTGCCGTATTGTCTGGAAGTGTACTCACTGTAATTATGCTACGGCTTGGAAAAGTTTTCATCTCGTCTTTTAAGTTGTCATTCCTAAAATGGACACGCACTAAAAATGTTGGATGAGACTGTGAGCTTTTAAGAAAGCTGTTCTTTAGAAGATGATTGGCTTTTAGAGATTTGTTTATGACAAACTATAGAACCACAGCAGCTTGATTTGACTCAGTCAATCATATTTAATGCATTCCCCGGAGAAGCCTGCAATTGCTTGCTTTTCACAGAAGCAGCACACCATATGCTTTCTTCCAGAGTAAAAATCCTGCGTGACCTACAAAGAAATGTGGTCATGTAAAGAAAAAGCAAAACAACAACATAAAAATGCTGCATGAATTGCTCTCCGTGACGCTATACTTTTTCTTTGACGTTATTGATCATGCTGACCTAATTGAAGATATGGATTTCCATCTCTGCTAATGCAACGGATTCTAATTTTAGGATTCACCAAACAATCCATTATCTTGGTGCTGTTCAGGGGTCTGAGAGCACGCTGTATCCCAGCATTCGCTTGGAGCCTCTTGCTTCTTTTCTTACACACATTTGCAGCTGTGTGCAATTTAGGGGTTTTTATTCACCTCATTTGCATTTCTTTGGACTGTGGGAGGAAACCGGAGCACCTGGAGAGCACATCTCCGTCTGCCCTGATCACACTCAAACCACAATTGTTTTGCTCTCACTAACCACTGCAGCATTGTAGCATTCTGTCACACTGAACATCAGTCTCCAATTCTGGACGTTTGACTCAAATTGAAATTTTTGTAGCTTTTTAAAAAAAATATATTATATGAAATTGGTGAACATTAAAAAGCCAAAACATCTGATCATGAGGACAGACAACATGCAGCGGTCTACTGGATGACGAATAAGTGTCCCTCAGTTTTCACATTAGCATATGAGATTCAATGTACTGATAAATGGCTGCTGCTCTTCTAACGCTGGACCCTTTTCAACCATCTTGGATCAAAAACAACACTTCCAGGGGCACTACGAGCTGCGAGCACGGACCGAGCGGCGGCTTCCGAACGCGTCTATTTGATGATGGCTGAGTGATCAGACTGCCTCCCCACTGTTTGGCATCTGTGACTTTCTTCTGGGTCCAATATCTGCACCCTAAGTGACACACACAGATGGCAAATCTCTTGCAATAATTTACTGTGATGTTTTAACAGCCTTGTCAATAGTAGAACGTTGCACGGCATCGGGGTGAGGGGGGGATTCCTGCGTTTTCGATGACCCTTTTCATTTAGGGAGCTATTTTGCAAACTTTCAATGCTTTATTATGTGTAAAAAAAATGCAACTGATCCACTTGGAGCCGCCTTCGCTGCAGCAGTGCTGAGTAATATCCCACACCGGGAACGTCTGTTTCGAAGTTCGCCCTGTTCTGACACTTAATGGAAGTGTGTTTCTCACTGCTCACCTTCAGATGGAGAATGATTCCTTCAGATCGGTGGCATTCAAATCAACGTCATTTCACTACTCAGTGAGTCCCATAATGTCCCCTACGTAAAAGAATTCATCGTTGATTGATTGATTGAATTCTTCTCCTGTCAGTGTTTTGTCCTTCCCTAATTTAATAATGCAGATCCTATTGTGTTCTGCAGTGCAGCCATCAGTGAAAAGTGAATATAGAAGCGATTTAAGCGAAAGCCTTGGGGGTCTACAGCCATTCATTCCCATGGTAAATGAAGTCATATTCGGACTCTTTCTCTGACTCCACTGTTTAAAGGCTAGAATACAACAACAGAAACTGTCCGTATGTGCTGATCGACAGGATAAATCTGTGCTGTACATTTCATGTCTATTCGATATGAAATGCTTTGTCTGTAGCAGATTTTCAAGCCTCCTCATAACAACAAATCATTCTGCAACACTTCTCTTATGGTTGCTTGTTACGCTGTGCTATTTTGCCCCCAGGTTTAATTATGTCAATTAGCTTGTGATAACTTGATTAAGCACAGATCAAGCACAATATCCATGTGTTAAGGATGAGCTATAAAACTCCTGTGCTGTAGCATTGTGTATTAGTTTGATCAGAAAATGTCTCCTGAATATCACTGAAGGCCATTTTTCAACAGAGCTCGATGCATCTTAAGGCACATGTAGATCAATAATGAAGAGATTATGGATTCACGACCCTTTTTATGGCAAAAAGCCCCATTTTGGAACTTTCGGCACAAGCACTGGCACATTGTAAAAATAGATTTCCTGAAAATCAGACGTTAATTTAGGTTTAAAAATGCTGCACATTTCCAGGGTAAAACCACACCATCTCTCTTGAAATGCTCCTCCAAGAGACAGAACAACAAGCTGTTTAGAGCAGATTCAACCCAGTGATTGACCCAACTTTCTCAGCTCTCTGTCCCACAACCTCCAAAGCAATAGCCTGGACCTCTAATTGGGAAAACTGTGGGCATATAGCAAAGCATGAGCCAATCAGGATGTCCTCCTCTCCACAGGAGTGGAACCGCATGCTGGCTGTAGAGCTTGTTAAAGCATAGTTACTGGTAGCATCATAGGAACAGCAACACACACACACACACACACATACACGTTACAGTGCTCACAACATTCTCTCTGCCATTAAAAAGCACAATGACGAATTCTTCAGTGGTACATTTGAGACAGAATAATCATACAGTTTAGACAAACACATTGTAAAACACTATCCACAGTAATGTAGTTTGGTCATGTCAAACTGACGTTTAATTATGGCTGGAGGACAAAAAAACAATGGAAAAAAAGTAAAATCGCCAACATGACTGACATCGAAAACATTTCATTCACCAAAATGTCACGGGGAAAACAAAACATTGACGCAATAAAAGATAAAGGAACTCCATTTAGCACCAGCATCAATTAGTTCAGATTAGCATTGGAAATGGCTTACATTCAAAATTAGATAAAAACATTCAGCCAACGTACAAAAGAAGGGGGACGAGCAGCCGTTTGAAGGCCGTCAGTGTGAGTGACAGACATCCTGTGATAAGGTCATAGCACAGGTCACATCCCACTTCACGGCTGGTAACGATGTGGAAGAAATCCCCTCTGTCCTGTCAACATGAATCTTCATGGCGAGGCTTCTGTGACTCCCATAAAAAGCATCTCCTTCGTCCACTCGGGTCAGAAACAACAGGAGTGAATGGAGTTTACAGTATTTTATGTATGGCGTCTGTTATAGAGGACGTGAACGACAATATCGACTGATTAAATGCAACAAATCCATCAAATGACTGATGGCAGCAGCCGTTAATAAAATATCTGCACTGTTGATAATCTGTGTGAGAATCACGGCGATCAGTAATGAATGACAACCTCAGCAGGTACAAAGTTTGTTAGCAAAGTTTGTAAGGCAATTTGGTTGTAATTTTCATAATTTCATAACACTCAGCAGCTGGCACAAGCCTACATGTGGTGTGCTGAATAGGTTTGACTATTTAGCATAACGCAAAACGCCCCTGGAGGTGACAGCGGGGCCAGATGTGTCTCATGATGTGTATTAACTAACAGAAGAGGGAGAGTGTTTTCAGGTCTCCTATCAATTAAAAAATGAACAAACTTTGGGAAAGTTGCAGCATAACAGCATTAGTACACAAACTGTGGTAAATTATATTATACGTCAGCATGTTGTAATGTAACATTTAGTTAGTAAAACACATCACTACACGGTATGTATTTTCATTCATTTTTTGAGGATGCAACCAGCATCATCGCAGCTTTTTCATAATGTAAATGTTAAAAGTTACGATCATATGACATTAAAAAAAAATCTGGATTTACTCTGATTTTGATGACATCTGTCTCAAATTGAGCTTTTAAACTCTGGTAAACATCAGTGGGTCCATCTTCATAAACACTGGATCTTATCTAAAATTGTCGTGACCTACTAAAGTTAGCAAAAAAGACAAAACTATGAGGATGCATTCTGGGGAAACATGCACAGAATAATCTAGAATAAAGAGAATGTTAGGGGAGATACAGTAGCTTTAAAATGTAAGTGATGGATTTTAGAATTTCTTTAATCAAAAATCAGGAAGTTACAAGATTCTTGACATCTTTTCTATGTAATATAGTAAATTATTAATGGCTCAGTGATATGAAAGGCCCAGAAGGTCTGAGGTAAAAAGAAATCTGCTTCTGATTCATTAATCAGTGATTAAGGGGTTAAACCCTTTTTAAAACATTGTGAATTTTGAATGAACGACTCCATATATGGAAACAGATCATCAGTGACTACACCATTACATCACTTAACAATTGTACTACCAAGATTTTATATGTAAAAACAGCAAATATAAGTCAACCCATTGGTGGTCTGAAACACTGAGAGTGACTGTCAGAGCCCTTAACCTTCTGACCAGCAGGATGTTGTCAACATCATAACTACAAGGACAAGGGAAGGACTCGTATTCTTCAAGTCACAATGTTGTTGTGCATCATTAACGCCGTCCACACCACGGGGGCCTTTTCCACTTTTTCAGCCATCATTTAGTACTCTATGACAGGTGCCTGTGTGGAACTACACACTACATACCCCCATGACAGACTCTATTATATCTCCCAGCACCAACATTCAGCCATTCCTCTCTACACAGCATCTGAAATGTAGCATGACCTTTCTGGTCCCATCAGACTGCCAGCCTGTCTGCTTGATGTGTTTGGGTCCAGTTTATGCTGACAGAAATCTGGAGGAGGAGCAGAGCTGAGCCAAATCAGAGACGTGAAGCTACTTATTTTCCATCGGTCCTTTTTTTTTTGTGGCAGTTTTCTTCGCCATCTTTACCTCGTTATTTAAGCCTCGCTGTAAAATGATACTTACTGTAGCTACAAGGGTGGATAGATAATTTCCAAGGCTGACACATAAAGGAAGCGCACAAGGACTGTGATAATTTGGTGGGAGGCTGTCATCCACGATTGTGGCTTTGAACTGGCTCAGATTGGGCTGCCTCAGATTTTCATTTCTTCCCGTACACGAAAAAGGCTTTAGCTGGAACTTATTTGATGATGATGATGATGACACATAAGCTGTGATGATTTTTTTTTTTAGAGAGCCAGGCTTCTTTGAAACTTGGATAAAATCCCTCCAGCGAAAGTGAGTTGAGCCCGACTGAACTCACTTGGTGATGATGCTGGAGGAAAAGTAACTCCAACACTTCTGACCCTTTTCACCCTCATACTGAACATTCCACGGTTGGAGTCAGAGCACATAATCTACCATCCGATCTCACGTGGCATTTGATAAATTGTAAGTAAACAATTCTTATTTATCTGAAATGTAATATGTCAGAAAATAACTGTTAGGCTAAACATGGATGGTGTGCGCTGTGAGCAGCAATAATTGATGTGTAACAGCTCAGCGTAACAACACCATAGCACTCATGAGACACGGCATTTGGGTAATCAAAAAACTATATAATTAGACCTTTGCTACTCTTTCTGCGCGAATACAATTGATGATAGAGGCTCATACGCTTGATTTGTTTTTTTCATAATGGTACGGACTAATTGGCTGCTTCCAAATCCCTTGTTTTGATCTAATCATGGATTATGTTAAAACAAAACAAAAACAATACTCCTCAGGAAATACATGGCCTAAACAATGTTTGCTGCCTGCAGCTTGCTGCAAAACAGATCCCCATGTGATTTTTCTCCCTGTTTAATCTAATGTAATGATATCTGAATTGATTGTAACCTGATTTTAGATGAGGAGTCAGCATCCGCACAGTCCTAATAAACAAAATCACCAAGACGTCTGAATTATTAATATTAGCATGAAAATGTAATTTTGGAAGCAATTCCGGCTGAATAAAAATGGCAGCTGGATAACGATTGCATTGCCTCCCTGTTTTTTTTTTTCTCTGTTTATGATAAATCATGCACAGGTGCAATTTCTGCCAGATATGTTTTGCTTGTGCTAACAGTACTAACTAACACAACAATCCGCCAACCTGACCAGTAATTCATAAAAACAACAGGAGGGGCCTGTGAGTGTTTGAGGCAGAGGAAGAGCCCATTTTGTTCACAGTGCCACTAAGTGGATCACATTTATTGATTACAAACATGTGTAATGCCTCTTTCGCTGCAAGCAATAAAAGTCTGCAGGACAGCCATAATGGCTTCCACACTGGTTTTGCTGTCTTCGTCTTTCTTTCCTGTCACTATGGTCCCCAAGTTGTCTGTGAGAACGATAGATAAAGACTACTAGAGATACTCAGATGCAGAAAGACTGATTTAGTGATGATTTTATTCAAACTGTTTGGGCAACATTTGGCCTTGATAGAACAGAATGCTACAAATGGAGTCTATTTCCATTCAGGAGTTCAAAAATCATTTCATCCTATTAAATACAGGCCGTATAATGCAAGATTTGACAAACCAACCTAACTTGACCCAACCTTAATTGCTGTATTTATACCCCAGAGTGCAGCTGGTCCTATAAAAACGCCTCATATTTCCTGGTTGCTATGCACTCAGGCAGAACAAACGTCAGATCCGCTAAGTCCCAGCAGATGGATTCTCAAACTATTACAGATGGACCATCGTGTTTAATGGTTGGTAACAGACATTGTGGGTTTGAGGCTTTTCTTCAAATGTAAACGTGTCTGTGTAGAAAAAGAGCGATGACTCATCAGGACATGGTCATTTTTCCCATCACTCAGACATTGTGGGTTTATGCTCCTTACACCGCGTTATGCATGTTTGGCGTTTTGACCTTGGTGCTGCTCAAAATGCAACGCGCTCATAAATCTCAGCTTTGTGAAGCACCGAAGGTGCAGTTTTTCGTTGACGCTGTGTAAACTCAGGCGGAAATTCATTTCTACGGTAAATTTGAAAGCTATAGTTTTCTCCACGTGTTGTCATCATTCTCAAGACTGATTCATCGGCAGCTTTTACACTTTTTAAGGTTCACTGTCAGACCAACCTGCAACGAAAACACATTTTCTGAATGAAGCCATCACATTCTGCTAATCAGAACTGAAATAAATACGACCCATCTGCGGGGCTGTTGGGGGAGAAGTGATTGTGTTCCTCCAAAGTCCAGGCAGAATTCTTTTTCCTGCTTTGACTACATCAACAGCGTCGCACAGGACTATGCATGCATCCATCCGTCCGTCAGTCCGTCCATCCATCCATCCATCCAACATCTCTTTGTCCCCTATGCTGCTTATTGTTATGAACGTGAATGATCGGCTGATTTCATTTTTCAGCCTGTCAATTTGGTTGACAATGACTGACAGTACTCTATGAAAGTACAAAGGTGGAAATATAATAATATACAAAGCATAAAACGACTGACAGCACAAGGACACCACAATGTACGTACGTATGTAGTAAAAAACACACTTTAATCAGGCCAGTAGAGGAGCGCGGTACTCAGACAGCGGATTAACCTCCGGAATGCAAATTGCCGGAGTGCTCCAGGTTATGGTGTGAGTAATAATCCTGTTAAATATGTTCGGCTGAAATCCTTGAATACAAAGAAGGTGCTTGCTTTGATTTCATGTGTAGTGGAAATACACAGTTGGAAATTTCAATATCTAAGACCTTGTCATTTTGCTATAATTCGTCTCATTAAGCACAGTCGCAGGCCTTTTGTTCACACCAAGGGGTACACTTGGTACTTTGAATATCGAATCTCTTATTACAACAATTATCCATTAGTTACATTTCCAGTGAAGTGGTGGGGGGTGGATGACCTGAAATACATTCTGTCTCCCAACGGTGATGCTGCTCTTCCATTTCTCTTCAGTAAAGTCCTACAAACTGCATGGGAATTGGTTGGTCGGATTACTCAAAAGTTATTTCACAAGTTTGACAAAACATCTGTGGAATTTTATGGGCATCGCAAAGTCACCCACTTAAATGTAGAGTGGATCCTATTCCACGTTGAAACAATTTCTTGTGTTAAGTTTATCAATATCTTCTAAACTTTCTTCTATTCTAATCTCAATGAGAACCATTAGGCGTTTTTTTCACTCAGTAGACAATCAATAGATGCGGTTTTGAATTGATCTGAATAAAGCACTCTCAAGAACCACAAACACAAATATCTATCTGGTATCTATTAGTCATCCCTTTCTCTTTGGGCCAGTACGTGATTAGAACAAGACGTATTTTGTCAATTGTGTAATGGGTGACCGATGCCTTCTTGTTCTAATCCAGCCGTTATTTGTTACTCACAATTGGTCCTGAAGAAGACGAAAACGAAGAGGAAGAGTTATGATTGTGACTTTAAATGTCCTCCAGATAGCTGGTGCCCCTCATTTTTCCAAGCTCAACAGAAACAGTCCATTTAAAGACCCGATGCATAATTACTTGCAGCACTTGCAGCTCTTGTCAAAATGTGGAATTAGTTTTTTTTTTCCACATTTTGCTCCGTAAATAAATGCTTAGCTTGCAAAGCTTGAACAAAACAGAAACAGTTGATTAGGTCTTGGCACAGAAAATAATCCAGGGAGAGTTGTTGTGTATCCAATACTACTATATACTGTGTGTGTGTGTGTGTCTTAAGTTTTGTTTGTGTGTTTAAAAAGAATCCTAACAAAGGCTTGTGTTGATTTTTTATTATTTGTGTAATGTAGGACAGAGACAATTGTCCTCTGTTCTGAGGCGCCTCTTGTGTCTCCGTGCCGCCTCATCTTGTGTCGCATACTTGTTCAAAAGAATGAATTATTTAATCATTTCTCTAAGAATGTGATTTTTTTTTTAAATGCCCAGCAGGATGAGAAACACTGTAGACCTTCTGATGGAACATTCCTAATAATTCAAATATATGTGATGAAAGTCTCACAGCTCTGCTTTTCTTCACATAAGGGAGGCTGCAGCATAACGACAGCCGAGCTCTGAAGCCGCCTTCATCCTGCCCGAGAATTATTTATTTCTCGTCCTATTCCCGAGAGAATTCTGTTGACAGCTTCTCATCGCACTGCCTGAGCACCGCTGGCTTCCATTAGGCCAGCAATTGCAATATGATGTCTTTGTGTGCGAGGTTCACCAGTTAAGGCACATTTAAGAGCTCAGAAAGCAGGCAAAATGTTGAGGCAAAGAAAGAAAACATTTATTGTTTATGAATCTGGTGTCACACAGGTCCTGGCAGAAAGAACAGGGAGGTGAGGTGTTGGTTTGAGGTCTCTGAAATAGAATCCTGTCTCGCCTTCGTTTTCGACAGGCAGCTCCGCTTTGGAATCGTTCCCATTAAGAACAATCAGCACATTCGTGAAAAAGCGATAAATTGCGCTTGCAAAAAGACAGTCTAACATTCCACATGACAACTAGATTTTACATTTCGTCCGTGATGCCAATTGTAGTTTATACATACTATAAACTACTTATAAAAATGTACAGAATAACATTTTTGTGTCTCAGTGCAAAAGATATATTTCAAAAGAATTTCAGAAAAGCCGTGCCCTTGATAAATGTCCCCCACCCATCGCCCCCTATCTGTACCCAATAAAATAATTGGCCTGCTCAAGAGACCACCAATAAATAACCAACATAAGCAGTTTTACAGTCACCGTCAGATAGCAGCAGTGTTTCAGCTTTGACTTTAAATACATATTCAGAAACAATAGTGTGTCACTGTACACATACAATTCATCAGAACAACTCCAACAATAGATAAGAATAATTACAGTTGTATTGATTACACTTACAGTTGTAATTACAGTCGTAATTACCATGACAATAACAACAACAAAAATAAACAAAAACAAATATAATGTGTCACATCTGCATTAAAGTATTTACACGACGTATTCAAGTTCTGTGGCTTATTTTCCCGTGTGTGTATTTCCCAAGTAAAAGAAGGCAATGGAGTGTCTCTAAGGTAAAAGGTTGTGGAATTTATCAGCTGGTACAGATGCTGTTGATGGAGATGATGGCCGGGTCCACCAGGCCCATCTCCTCGTGCTCGTTCACGCACAGCTGATAGCCGCAGCCCCGCTTACGCTTCAGCGGGGTCACCTTGGCGTCAGGCTTGGCGCGAGGCGGAAGCAGGAAGCCCACGCTCCCCGCGATTAGCATGTGCCAGATGCTGTGGATATAGAAGTAGTTCTCCTCTGTCTCCACAAAGGCGTAAAGAGCCACAGCAGATGTGGCGATCATGGTGCCCGGGAAGAGAAAGAACACCCAACGCTTCCAAGTGGGTGGGTAGCAACGGCGCCGGCGAATGGTGCGCACCGTCTGATGGGCCGTGAGACAGAGAAAAGAATGGCTAGAATATTTGTGCACAAACTGAGAGTTGTCAGATTTATTGTGTTTCGGCTCATCACGCCTACAGTACAGGTGATCGGTTTTCACGACTTTTTCTCACCAATCGACACAAAATTTGCTCAAAACCACATTTGGGAGAGCCCCGATAATATTTGTAAAATTTTGTAAATGCTGTTTTTCTAAGCATGGCCGACGGCGGTATATTTTATCTCCTGTCCCTCTGTGAATACAGGAAGTCCTCTCCTGGGAGTCCCCTTATATTAAATGTACATACATATGAAATATGGATTTTGCATTCAGTGGCCACGGAAACGTCTCTGTCTCATAATGTGATATCACAAACTGCTTTCCCATTCTTCTCGCAGCATTTTACATTTTGCACCGTTGCTCCGTGCCGTGTTTACATTTTTGCTGAACAGAGAAGTCACGTTAATTAAAGTTTGTGTTTAGTGCTAAGTGGTTCAAATCTACGCAGATCGTGAGAGGCTTTATTGAAAAGTGCAGGCCGGTGGGATTTCACTTACAGACAGAGGAGGCTTACTTTTATGACTCACTGATGATTATTAATCAAAAAGTAATAGTGTGTTTATTGGCTGGGATTTGCATTTAGTACCGTGTAATAATTAGTTGATGGATGTTCTGAAATGATCAACGGTAATGGAATCGTTGTTTGGACTTCCTGATAAAACCAGCAGAAAAACATTTTGCTGTTTATCAAGCGCTGTGTGACAGCAACAGGAAATTGGGTTCACATTTGCTTAATATAAACGGAAACGACGCTCATCACTTTATCACTTCTTTAAGTGGGCGTGCAGTTTTTCAATTTTCATCCAGAGACTTGGTCATTTCATTTCGCTCCTTTCTAAACTCCATTTGGAGATGGCTTGATTGCTGTGTTCGTTCCCTATTTTCATCGGATAATAAACACTGATTGCTTGTATTATATTTATTTACCATGGCATTACCATATAAAACCCCTGGATTATCAGGGGAAATGTAATCCGACCATGAATGACCAAAGTAATTACATGCATTCTAGCAAGAAAATGACTGATTAATTTATTATCCTGTATACATTGGAAGCTAAAGACTAATAATCTATGTGTAGCCAACCGGAGACAAAAAAAAAATGAGCTGTGTATTCTCTCACTGCTCCTGCGTCTGCTTTCTTTTACTTTCGTCCCTTTGGAGGTAAACAATTTTCTGGAGAAGCCAAACAGCTTTAGACTAGGATGGTCTTTTCAAACGTTGGTCAGGCCCCCGTTTAGTTTGGAGAATTAGGGATATTTGGCATTGACAGATCTGAACTTCTCCCTGGCCTCAAATCACATGACACCCCTGCAAAGCAGCAGACGCTCCGTGCCCTCCGCTTGACTGATCTAATTTGGTTGTGTCTGGGAACATTCCGAATGCCAGGCTTTGCAGAAACATGACAACCTGAAATAAAAGGCCCTTGTAGAAAATATGCCATGCTGAAATTCAGAGGAGGAGCAGCAGAGAGAGAACGCTGAGATGCAGACATAGGCTGGTGAACAGCTGACAAATTATAAAGTGGTGAATAATCAAAGTTTTTTTTTGATAAGTTTTTAGTTGAGGGGTTTTTTTTGGGATAAAACTTTGGATTTTTTGCTTTGTTTTGATTTTCATTCTGCCTCTGACAGAATACAGTCATTGTGCGTACGCTTTGAATTTGTCGTATATTGGCATTTGAATGATCAAGGTTGAGTGGAGCTGTGCATGGACTCCACACGGCTGATATGTCGGTATGAATCACCATGTGTACGTTAACGGTATAAGTCAAGAATTTTTATCATAGAATTAAACTCGACTTCACCTTTCGCAGTTCTTGCAGCATGCTTCAGCTCACTGAAAACTACAGAAACTCTCACAGCCACAACTTTCACAATTTATTCAAAGCTTTCTCCAAGGAAGCCACAAACTGTTTTCCAACTCATGCCAGAGGTTTGGTGTTAAAGGCTTTTTTCCTCCCGAACCATGTCTGAAAGACTATTACTTTTTATCTTCTCAGTTCAGGGAGCACATTATGACTTGGAGAAGAGTCAGAGAAAGTACAAGCTGACTTATAATGGAACTACAAGCCATAACTAATACTCACAGGCTGCAAAACTTTTAAAGCGCCTCCCTTGTTAATGTGAAGTAGCCTCATTGGACAGAAATCCACAGTTTTAGCCATGCACACGTGTAACCATAAATGATGGATTAAGTCCTTTTACACCTGCTCAACCCACGGACAACGGAGGGACGACGCTGACGTTTTTTCATCTGCATGTTTGAACAATAAAGACCATGAATATAAAACGTGAACTGTACTAAGGATGACCCAGATTTTACAGTCGGCGCATAAAACCCCCCCATAAAATGTCCCCTTTTAAAACATTATAGATGGGAGGTGGAGAGAGGACGCACTGCATATTACATAAACCTATTTTCATAAATTCCTACGTTTTTATTATTGCATTTATTCTCCTGTGAGCTACATTGATAAACTGGCCTTACCCATGCCACCGCCATGATGCCAAGAGCAAACAGGCTGGGGCCCAGCAGGTTCCACAGGCCATGCCGGTCCAACTGCAAAGCCATGGATAGAGACATCGCCCCAAGCAAGTACAGCACCTTGAAAAAATATTTAAAAAACGGATCAGCAAAAACTCTCTCTTATACGTTGTAACAGCTCTGCCTAACGAGAAACAGACAAACAAACAACAACAAACAACATCCTTGCTTTTGAAGAGAAAAACACTGCATGGAAAAGTGGAACAGCTTTCTTGTGGTTGTGTCACAAATTTCTCAGTCTACCAGGTGATTGGACTTTAATAAGATTCGATAAGGATTGATGTGGTGTCGTCACGATGGCTCCAAGAAACATTGATGCTACAATAAAGATGGAATTCTACTTTGAAAAGTGTTTTTTGTTTGCTCATTTGTTTGCCAGCATTACACGAGGCCATCTTCTCTGACAAAAAAGAATCGTCACCAGGAGTTAAACTGCATCTTTACATTATGGGAACGACAGTTATAGATGTTGCTTGTGCTATTGTCCATAATCTTCACAGTATTTAAAATGCAGGGCAAATGCTAATTCTACTCCTAATTGGGTAATGTAGTTTAGTCAAGTAAATTAGTGCCCATTCTGTCAGATGAGTGAGTGATCCGTCAAACACAGCACGGACAGTAACAACGTCTAATTAGTCTTTGCATCGCACATTAAAAAAGCAAGTCCATTATCAGGATTAGGACATATGCATTTCAGTGCAAGATGTAAACATGAACAGAAAGTTCTTCCAACAAAAACTAATCAGATGTGCCAGACCTCAGACAGATGTGATTGTGATCAGATCTCAGTCCCAACTAACTGAGTATAAATGCTTTAATAGCGTGATAACCCACATACTGTGATCCGTTCACTAGGCAGGCTGGATCCAAATGACTAGACTGCGCGTTAATGCAAGATTTAAATGCAATTCAATCGGATGTGGTTATCAATCGAATTTACCTCACACAGAGACGACATGTTCACGTGTAAATTGTCTGGTTCTAAGTGAGTTTCACATCACGTCTACGCAAGAGAGAGCTTCATTACAACACTAAAGGAGAATAAGAGTAGTAAACTATAACAGCTTGGGCGATAAACAGAATTTCAGTCAAGCATGCAATTTGTCAGAAAAACCACAGGATATAAGGGAAAAAAATCAATAAGCTAAGCTACACATGCTTTGGGAAATCATAAGCCTATCCAGAATGCCCCGGGTCTGCAACCTTTTTTCCTGTATGAGGAATGTGAGGAGAAATTGGGGATTTTAGAGCAGGGAAGGGATGACCCGCTGGCAGGAGAGAAGGACTAATTGGCACAAACCAAAGAGGAGAGGAGCAGTGTGGTGCAGCTTGAGGACTCGGTACAGCAACAGTCATCAGTCATGGTGCCAAATGTTCACGCCGGATCAAACGGCAGCACATAAGCATGTGTGTACTAATGTAGTGTATGAATTCAGTCAGGCTCAGTTGTGATGGTGTAATGAATCATTATCTGCCTCTGTGATGGCTTGTAGGTATTCCCTCAAAGGCTATTTTTATCTATCATTTATCTTTTCCTGTTCGACCTACATTGCATTGTTTGTGTTGGTTTGCCAATGCAGAATTTCTACTTTATGTATTTGTGATTAGCTGCATGCAGTAGACACCTGCAACCACGGGAACCGCCCCGAATGTGTGGCATGGGTCAAGTGTTCCATTCTGGCAGGATAAAAACAAAAACCGTTTCACAGTTAACTACAAAGATAATAATTACAATTTCTCACTCAATTTTCAAGTGCAGCTGTTAGATTTTTTTTTTTCAGTTGAACCATGACAGATTGTTCTTGATATTAATTAGAAACACAAGGAGAAAGAAAGCTTTTGTGTGGATGACAGTTAACAACAAAAAGTGGCAAAGCTTATCAGAAAAAGATTTTAAATATGTGAAAAATGAAGGGCCCGCTTTAAAATGGGTCTGCGTCAGTCGTCAGACAGAGGCAGCAGGATGGGCACCACAGGCCCGTTTCATTGTTACAGGTGAGGCGTGCTTTTACAGCCTCTCAGACTACAGCTGTCTCGCTGTATCATAAAATATATGCACGGGGTCTTCTTCAGAAATTGTCCCACTGTTTATTAGGTGGCACTCGGCTGGAAGGAATGAAAATCTGCTGCCAGTGATCCTTAAACCCTGGAAAGAGTTACTTTTCCTCATAAGGTGACCAAAGTTTGCAGCTATTACTACTTTCTGAAATGTTGGTGGAACATCAAAGACCCTGACATGCTACTGTGGACAAGCAGTAGTGCCCAACCGCTGATGGTTGGAGGTAACCGAGCAACAAAACTCTCATTTTTCATTTTTGTTGTCTGACCTGTTTATGCTCACATTCTACTGTGGAATTTGATCCATTTTTAAACATCCTTGACATTCAAACTTTAATGAAAATATTTGAAGCAAAAGTTTTACTTTTTTCTTTGGATATACAAAAATGCCCTTGAAAAATTTCGGGCTCCTTTCTGGTGGTGTTTTTGTGAAAACTCTTGGACCTCTGAAAAAGATTCTTGTATAAACACACACAACACACACATATCCTTACACACACACAACCGCCCACACTGGGTGCTTAAGGTCCTTCACCCTCTACTGCTGCCGTGGCCATGCACAAAAACAAAAACACACAAACATTCTTCCCCTGGCACACACATGCACACGCGCGCGCACACACACACACACACGCACACACAGTTCCACTTGCCAATCCTGACGTGTGATTTGATTAGTGACTGCATACTGCAGTACTCAGCAAAAATAAAAACTCTAGAGGACAGCAGATGTTCACACACTTGCTTTCCCTCCCACCACTCCCCCCTCATCTTGCTTATAGATGTGGACTCACACGCACACACAGGCAGGCACACAATCAATCCAGAAACACACACACACACCCACACACACAGTTCCATCTTGGTGTTCAGCCAGGGAGTGACATTGAGAGCATGGGGAGAGGGTGCACCTGTTAGTGTTTACTATTAGCCAAAATGCCAACAACCAAAAAATTAGCAACATGCACAACAGATTCTTACAAATTGATCTTTCAATTTATGACACAATAATTTACATGTTCTCATTTTAGCTCTCCTTCACAGCGTCATAGTTCCCTTGTTCTAACTACTCTTCGCTACAATGATTGCATCAAACATCCACCACCGGGGATGGACGCAGGGTGAACGCTGCCAGACTCCACATTACCCACAAGCAAACTCTCCACCACAGATGATGATGGTCATGTCACCATCAAAGTGGAGGAGTGGAGAATTATTTTCAATGACCAGTGTCCCAAATCCCATCCATTATCTGTACTGACAACGTTAGGTGACATCCATTTAGGTTTGACCCAAAAAAAAAAAAAAAAATAGACAAACCTGAACCTGAAGTGAGTGACAATAAATTGACTGTCAGACTCTTTATCACGCTACATACCTGTTTGATGATAGATTTTAGCCTGGCCATCGCAATGACGGTGACCCACACTGACATGAGCGAACCCAGGAAGTCACAGAACTGCAGGACGTCGTACTCCATGATGCAAAAGACCACGATGCCTGGCTGGTCGCACGCATGGTAGAACTGCCAGGAGGACAAGATAGTGTCACAGAAAAATTTATGATGTTGCCCTTGGGCAAATCCATTATTAGTTACGATTCCATTCAGAACACGGGGGGGAGAACATCTGTAAATTTAGGGAGAAGTGTGGGGATTTTAGCAGACTGAGACAAAATTTACATCATATAGTTTACTTATGTTGTTACCTAAGGATGATGAGTAAAACAGAATGAATACCTCTTAAAGAGGTGATGCAGTATTTACAACGCTGATTCACTCTGAACCATCACAAATATAATAAATACCAAATAGTTAAATTGCTGCATAAAATCTACTTTGGTTGAAATTTGGCCTCTCAGTTTACTTTGCATAACCATCCATTTTGTGTTTGTACATGCTTAATCCCCTAAATAATCCCCCAATTGATGAAAAAGACCAGATATGATACATTAATAACTAATCTGCCTAAGCATGCTAATTCCCTTTGGCTATAATCAAACTCTTCTTTTCCGTTCCAAAGATACACAGATACGGTAGGTTTGTGTCTAATAAAAGAATGATGCCCTCGTAAGCATATCAGCGTACTATATGTATCTCTGTCAGTCACTTCCTATCTCTCATCCTTCCAAAACAATGAGCAGCAGCAGCAGCAGACAAAGCAGTAATGTTCCTTCCCAAATGTTTTTGCCAATAACAGACCAAAAATAACTATATAGGTCAACTGAAGTTCATGTGATGCAGAAGGCAGAAATGCATCCATGTGAGTGTGTGCCAGCCACTCACTGTGGAGAAGAACATGGTGAAAATGTAGACAGATGCCTCCAGCAGGTAATGGCTTCTGATGGCGATGGCCACGGGCGGAACAAACATGAGGTTGCTGAGACAGAGGAGCAGCGTGGATAGGAGCTGGAAGCTGTAGGAGTAAGCCTCTGAGTTGTCTGTGCATCCCCAGCCCTCCCATCCTAACACACACACACACACACACACACATACACAAACACATACAGATGTATTGTGGTTAAGTTTGTGTATAGTCTGAGGGGCGTTTGTTCAATCCAAGGCAAATTTCCTCTGGGGGAGTGTTAAATTTTGTGTCGCCACAATTATCGAGTTTTGCAGAGTATTTGCTAACATTGAGGATGTTAATGAGTACAGCTGTAGTGTTTGCAATTTGAATGAGGTGCTGCTAATAAGGATCAGATGCTTGGTGCTTTTAAAGGCCTGGCTGCACACGTGCGGATGGCATTGGAGTTTTTTTTGAGGAAAGTAGTTCAATCATTGATTCACACGGATCAACAACAACTTACTGCCATTATGACAGATAAATCTGGGCCGATTTAAGGTCATTCAGACAATGTTAAAAATCAGAAAGAGCCCTGGTAAGATTGTCGCTGTGAAAGAATTGAAAATCATCATACATTTATAAATGCATGCATTGCACATAATACAGGTTCGGGAACTGCAAAATACATGAGTGGGACAGGAAGTCATCCAAAAGCAGGAAAACATTCATAAGATTCATAAATGCTCAACTGTACCACACTATATGAGAGTCACAATAAGTGAAGCTCAGTCATAAAGCTTCTGTTATTACAATCTGCCCTTTCCTGTTTTAGGAATTCACCTCACTTAGTCAGTCATGATGCAGTACCTTAGAGTACTTTAGTTACTTAGGTCATCCTGACGTCAGCTAACCACAGCTGCACCGCGTGAGTGAGGATGAGCACATTTTATATGAGATGTGCTGTCTCTTTGTTTGAAAGTTACACTGGCCTTTCAAACTCTAGACAAACTTATGAAGAATCTCATCAGATATTTGGGGTAAACAGGATGATCCATTGTTGATGAATAAGTTTTCAGATGTAAGAATTTATCTCTGAGCTGGATGAAATGTTTATCTCTGTTTGAGGTAGCAGCTTCATCAGCCCTTTGTGATAAACAGACATCCCAGTATGAAAAATAATCAAAAACAGACACATGTGAAGTTATTTTTCTTGGACAATAGAGCCTCCTGACGAGCACTCACTGCTGTGTTAAAACATCCCTGCTTTGCTGTTTGAATTGGATCCTTATCAAGAGTTGGATTGGATGAGAAAGTGTGAATTAAATAGCGATGAGCCGTTCTGAAGCGAGTGTGCAGTTTGAGACAGGCCAAGGGCAAAGCGCTGAATGCAAAGCATCTGCCAGGAAGCAATCGCACATCTGCAGTACGACAATGACTCTGACCAAAGAGAAAGAAACGGAGATCAAAAGCACAATTTATTAAAAATCCTGAAAGGATATGCTTTGTTTAGCTAATCTTTTATTGTAAAACTGTTTGGAGAAGATATCTTATCGAAAAGGCTCATATGGAAGATTAATAACAGGTGACTTCATGAGTCACTGGACAGAACCCTTTGTATTTAATGACTGTATTGTTGATTAAGTTCTGGAAAATCCCCCGTGTTATCCCATCTGTCTCTCCTCCATTTTCCTCTCATGAACCAAATATTAAAAAAATACATCTGCAGAGGTAATAACCCAATTTCCAGAGTTCAGTTCAATCTTACTGTGTACGCAATAAAGCTTTTACTAACTGCTGACTAAAGGCTGATTACACATAAGCTGGATAAATTTGCATTGTGTTCGCTCTCCACACTGGTTACGAGCCTCCCCACGGTTCTGTTGCTTCTACTTAGATCACATACAGCTGTTGGATCATTGGTTGTGCACTGGCAGATAATGTGGTTGTGTTTTGTTGAACAGTGAATCCATAGGAAAGCTGGAGAATCTGGCTGCAGCACAGAGCTCCATCCAAGAGAATATGGTCATTATTTAGAATTCATCCTGCTTTTTAATATTTCATTTTGTTCACACACATAGTATCCTATCTATACATAATTACCAAAATCATTAATAATTGGCTCCCTTAATTATCAACTGCTCGTGACTGAATTATGAAAATAAAGTGGACATCTTAATCTGAATTTAGCACACATTCACCTACATTTTATAGAACAACTTCAAAAAAAGATCATTACTGCAAGCTTGCCGTTACCTGCTTTGCATTCACATGCTGCATAAAGGTAGTTGTTGGTGCGCAGAAGTTTGCACTGCCCGTACGTCCCACAGTCATTGATGCACGGAGTCAGGTACGCACGCATGTAAACCTCGGCTGTAATGTTGGCACACGGCTCAAATCTGCAGATGTCACAAACAGACAGAACATCACATCAGAGGAGTGAGAATGTTGACTGCAGCATCAGAGAATCCACATCCTTCTCTCTGCAGAGAGAGAAAGAGAGAGAGAGAGAGGTGGAAGTTTGCACCCGTCTCCCCACCAAACACATCTCAACTGATTCTAGCACTCAAAGCTCAACATATTATTATTCATAACCTGCTCTTTGTATTTTATATCCCGTGGCACAATTGTCAGAGTTTCCTTGGTTGTCAGATAACGCTTCTCTCTTCTACCTGTGCGCGCCAAAGTCATTATTTTCCACAAGTCATGTCTGAATTTCACAGATAATTTCACGTGTCAGGTAACAGGCAAGAGTTTTACTGTAAAACTTTAACCTTAAATAGGAATTTCATCACCGTGCCCCATTTAATCCCATCCAGCTTTAATGATCCTTCTGCTCTTTCACAATTCTCATAAGCACTGCCCTGCCCGCCCTGTTTTTGTATTCATTTTTTTATTCATATTATTCCTCGGTTGGCGTTTACAGCCTTTTCTGAGGATGACTGCGGCTGGTATCTTTACAATTGCAGTTGTTTTTACGGCAAGCTGTAACCTAAACGCAACTTGCTTTGTCATTTTTGTAATTTCAAGGTTCAGTCGGAGGGAATTAAAGTCAAAGACAGAACAAATGTGTGTTTTTCTGCTTTTGCCCAGGGCCCATTTTTTAATTGATGCGGATGCAGAGTTTTCTTTAATTTACTTTTGAAAAGACACATCAGTCAGTTTCATTGTAGTCTGGCAGCACCGCCGTCATTTGCGCCACCTCTTTTGTCACTAATGAGACTTGATTGAATAAGCGTGTGTAAATGCACAGAAATCAGAGCAGACGTCGCTGTAAATGTTTACCACGTTTTCATACCTCAGCAGCGCTCTCATGTGAGGACCGGTCTGCATCCCACACCATCTGTTATTCACATTCAATTGAAATTCCCAAGAGGCTGGGAAGAATCTGCTTAATTTCATTCTGCTCACATTTTCTGTCCAATAAGGGTTCCACAAAACAGCTCAATCTGCTGAACAGTTAATACCTGAGAACTTTCCAAACCCGCTAAAAAACTCGAGCTGTCAAAGCCGAGTTTGACGTCTTAATACAAACATTTTCCATCCCTTTCTCTGCCAACTTTTATCCCAGTGACTTTTAACCACTCACAGAACAAGCTTGTATGTGTTCCATTCAGCCCAGAATTAAACTGCATATTGTGGGGCTTTGCTGAACACTCAAGCTCCCGTAGGTAGAAGAGGTGCTACCTCCGCCTCCTCGCCAATAAGGCTTTGTCTGTGATCCTGTATTTGAGCTGAGAATATCTCAGAATGATACCACATAGTCTAGGTTGAGCTCATTCTGTTGCAACAAGAGAAATAATAAAGGTAACCCAGTTAAAGAATTTGAATAATTTTGTGTCAGTTAACTAACATGAAGATGCGACGACATTTGGATCTTAGAATTTAAACTTAATAAGCTCGATGTTCATCGGAGGCATGTTTAGGATGCCAGTTGCAAACTAATCTACAGGGTGAACAGATGGGAAAGGATGTGACTGATGGAGGAGGCTGCCCCTTCTAAACAGAGGCCATGGTGCCTTCACTGAAGCGCTGAATTAATAATGTTGGTAAACAAACTCGAGATTAATCATTTTGTAACTAGAAGGGCACACATTAGAGCACATGCCTCCATTTGGGCCAAATAAGCCTCGACAAAATTTGTTTTGTTCTTATAATATAATCAATAAACGTCATATTTTCATCCAGTTTAGTCCACCAGATTCCGATCGGATTGTATCCTTGTATCCAGACCAGATTTGGTTTTTTGATAACCTCAGTAGTTTAGCTATTGAGTTAGCTAAGATATTTTAAAACCGTCCTGGATCTTCCCACAGACTCAAACCAAATCTTCTGTGTTTCTTTTATGGAATGCGACCCACCATTCCCATAAATTTCATCAAAATGTGGATAACACACTTATAATAACTAATAACAGACAAACAATAGACAATCAAAACCCAAAACAAAAACATGACCACTTAAGTGTAGATAAGAATGCTCTAAGAGTAGTTTTTATTTGGATCTATTCTTTTTTATATTGACATTAAATGTTGTCTCACTTCAAGTAGATTGCTTTGGGACATTGGGATCTGGCTCCTGGATTATGAAGAAACAAATGTTTACTGAAAAGCTTTTTTGGAGATTGCAGTGCTATTTTTCAGACTCCAGACAAAACTTAGCCTTTATTCAATATTTAAGACATAAAATGTAAAAAAAAAAGGATTCCTGCATTTTCACTGATAATTGTAATGGTATTAGAGTAAAATCATACAATCGGCTCTCATTGTGAGGAACAGGTGATGGTCCTGCAGGTCTTACCCGTGTTCAGTGGCACATAGTGAGCGCAGACTGAGGTACCAGGTGCCCGTTTGTGGATAAGGAATCCTCACTTTGGTGATATTGGAGGAGGCATTCACCGAAAGCAAAAACCCGGCGACTGATTCTGCAAAAGTGCAAAGAAAAGGACAAATGATTCCACGTACAAACACAGGAAGCAGTTTTCATCTGCCCGCTGGCCCGCAGCGCAGCCGTTTCCCTCTCCGGTGATATTCTCCTGTGCCGCTCAGCAAGGATGGTATTTCGGTATTTTTTTCATGCCTTGGAGAGGCGCACCTGAGGACATGTCATTGGCAATCCAGAGGCACACTAGGATTTTGGTGGCAGAAAGGACATCAGTATCACACCACTGAGGTGCACCCACAACAACAACACAAACCCGTCTGACTCATACGAGTCTCCTATCCATTTTACTTTCAGCGCACATTCTTCAACCAGCAGACATCAAAATACACAGAATACTGCATATTGTGAAAGTTAACATTAATGTACAGACATCCTGCACCTGTAAATACAAAACGACACAATCGGTTTGTAACAAATCAAGCAAACAAACCTCTGATGATTCACTGAGGAGGATGTGTGATCTATCAGCTGTCTGATCAGAGCTGACCAGGTGTGTGTAATCCTGGTCATTAAGCCCAATAATCTGACCCCTCCCTGGTGAGGTCATCTCTCCAATGCCACGTTGCTCTTCTCTCTCTGATGCGTCTGTCATTATCTGTCATTTATACAAAATTGTTCTCCAATCCCATTAAAATATTGCCATTTATCAAGTGTGCTTTTATACTGAGAAGGTAAACTGACACAAAGTGACAAAGTGTCACTTAAATACAAAAAACTCTGTCACTCCTCCCGCAGCGGACAAAACATTTATGACTAATAACGCTGTCAAAAAAAAAAAGGAAAACAAAAGAGCCTTATAAAGCATAAATACCTGATTCACATTTCAGTGAGGAGTTTTCTTGGAGGTATAGAGGCATTCCATGGTTCAAGCAGCCAAACACTGTGACATTTGCTCCTTTCAGTGTGGACTGTAGGAAACAAAACACACACACACACACACAAAGCCATCAACCATCTGTTGCCATCATAGTCACACAGCTTATAATCGCCATCCGTCTCATTTCTTTTAGCTGTGAAATAAACTTTTAAACCAACAAATCAACTGAAGCTGCATTCCCTCTGCCTGCCCGAGGAAACTAAATGAAGATGTTGGCAATTCATCTCCCTAACGTATTAATTATACATTAACAATTCTCACACGTTAAAAATCCTGGAGAAATATTCAAAGACTGGCAACTGAATATGCTCATACAAAGAGGTTCAAACTGTGTGGAGGTAAGAGGAACGCTGCCACAGTCAGCGGGGAAAGAATAGAACAATAGCAGCAGACGTGCAAGGGTTGATAGAAAAGTTCTGAGCCAGATACGGAAAGATCCACATCATCTCCCTCTAGTTCAGCACAACTCTTACAGCACCCGGGGGATTTTATCACAGCTTCTTTCAAATCAGCGTCAAACCGTTTTCTGGAAATCTACCGTTCTGACGTGACATTTGAGGCATCATTTGGGGGAATCAGGCTTCAGCTGAAGGCTTTTCATGCTTTGGAAGAGGGGGCGTTGGAGACAGGTGCTTCAGGTTAGCAGTGTGAGAGCTGAGATACTTCAAAGCCACAATCATGGAGCTTAGCTATCAATCCTTTGAGTGCGGACCAAAAGACGAGTTCGTGCAGTTGAGGTTTTGAGGTTTCTTCAGTTTTGGATTTTGTCATTGTGACGACAACAGTTATTCTATTCTTAATGGTACTGAAGAGCTGGTTAGCGCCTTTGCATTAGCGATGTAATCAGTGCTCAAACAGATGGGTAATAACATTGATAAAATATAGTAGCACAGATTGACTGTGCACAGTGCTTGCACACTGTCTGTGGTGCTGAACACAATGAAAATAGTAAACAATGTGTCACTGGTGCAAGCATAGATGTGCATGAAAGGTACACGAGCTCTGGAAGATATATTTATCATCAAGACTCAGCAACAACACCCACAACAACATATTTTAAGCCTGCAACTCTGAGGTTTTAACAATGAGCGGATGTAAATTTGCGATTTCTCCATGACACAACTCCATATTTGGCCGTTCGATCTGGGTCGGTCATATTGAAAGTGTCCATTTGAGCATCGATATCCCACCAGTTCAACATATGGCCGTGACCCTGCATGAGGATGAGTTTGCGTCATCATTGCCGTGCTTCTCCCCGTGCATCAGATCAGATGTAAAATGTGAGGCTGACAGTGTAGGTTTAGCTCCAAGTAGGAATTACATGGTATTACTTATTGAATAAATTAGATTTGTATTGGCCCTTAGCACAAAATGAGCATAATGTATGTGGGGAGGGGGAGTTGGCATAGCTGTTGATTAATACCAGCGACTCAACGACCACTTTGCCAGGTGCTTAGATTTCTGCCTTCCTAAACTCACCATCTGGTCTCTACTCTCTCAGTAGGAAGATTCCACGCCCACTGGCATACACGCACACACACACATCACCCCCTGCAAGTTTAATGGATTGAGCAGCCAGCATCTCAAAGGCTAAAATTCATTCTGGAGCCAAGGGAGCAAAGGAACGGCAGCATTTTTAATGCATTGATCTCAGTTTTCCTGCTGGACACAATTAACTATCTGACTAATCTCTGATGAGTGACTCCTCAGAAATGTTACCATTGAAATGTGATTGAATGCCTTTAAAGATGTTAAGCAGTTTGATGCTTGTTTTGACAATTAACAATTAAAATCTCATTATTTGTACTTCAAGGGAAATCTTAAGGATTTCATAATTGACAGCAAACCTGGAGAATTTAGATTTGAATGATGGTGTTCAACTGTCACACAGGTACCATTCATTGTGCTTTCTTAAGTAAGAAGTTAAATGCAGCTCTTTCATTATGTATTCTGTGTTCTTTTGTACTTTTTGTACTTTTCAAACTTTAACGTAGACGTAGTGACGTCTGGATGGATATTAGACACCTTTTCACAGACATTGGTGTAATTTTCATGTACTAATTATGAATGTATGGAGCAAATTTAGCACTCAAGCTTCAATTCTGTTCTTTGGTAGGCAGGTTTCAGAAGTTAAGGCTGGATTTGTTATCTGTTGTTTCGGTTCTAATTTAGGCTGACAGTCATTCGTCAGATTTGTATCGTTATTGTTCATTGTGTTTTGTTTTTTTTGCTGTATTGCTTGTAAAGCACTTTGTCGGATTGTTTTGAATATTGCAACATTAATCAGATTTAATATGACTTATTGTAAAGGCCTGATGCATTATCCAGCTGTTAGTGAGGATTGTGGAATATGAATGAGAGAAACATAATCCAATCAGCAGTCTTGTCTCCCAACAAAGCAACGTTCAAGGTCACAGAGAGATAAAAAAAAAAAAAAAAGAAATCAAGCAAAGCAGCAACATCTTGCAGGACCTGAGCTCTTCAAATGCAAAACTACAGAACACAAAAAACTGGATTGAACACAGATTGATTTTAAAATGGTTATTCTTGTTTTTCTATTGTCATGTCATAATGTTGATCCATCTATCCATCTACCTATGCATCCATCTATCATCTATCTATCCATCTATCTATCTATCCATCGATTTATCCATCCATCTTTTCAAATGTTCTGGTACAACATTTTCCACCGAAAGTTAAACCTGCTTTGCCTTAGTTTTTGGTTCTTGGTTTTTTTTTTGCGTTTTCTGTTTGTTTGTTTTGATCTTTTTTTGGCAGATATGCAGTTACTGTGATGAATGAGAAATTAACTAACTATTTATTACATCTTTTAAGCTTTTCGGTACTACAGATGTCAGCTAGTGTCTATCAGTGGAAAAACAAAAACCATAATAGACTGTACATTCCTTTCACCTCAATTCACATTCCCTCACAGAGACTGATGTGAGCCAGATAAGCGGCTCCAGCTATCGCCTCCCTGAGCCCTGCAAATCTGTCGCCCACTGGCAGCGGTTCACTGGATTCTGTGTCTGTGACAAGCAAGTGACAGATCATCGTAAAGGAAGGGGGTGAAATCTGTCCATAGAATAATACGGCATGACATTCTCCCTAAGGAATTAGATCTCTCTGCTCATGCAGCGATCACGGAAACCATGTTTGATCAGGGGGCTCTGTCTTTTACATTCTTTTCTGTCACAACACAGAGTCAATTAAGCAATAACTTGAACGTAGTGTGTGTATAAATGAGGGATGGTAGAAGGAAAGGTGTGTTCTGGCACTCATTCGCACTTATAAGATAATTCAGGGTTCCCAAATGAACCTGACCTGGATCTTTTTCATAGTCACATTGGACAGATGGACATTCTGGACAATGCTGCATGGTTGAACTTACATTCAGTGTAATATTAAACCCCAATACTTAAAACAACTGACAAAATCTCGAGAGGACTTTTGGTACCTTGCTACCTCTTTTCTGTTATTACGTAGATATTAAGAAATATAATTTGGATACGAATCCATTACCATCACCCAAACAATCAATCAATAAACCATCCAACACTTATTGTCACTTCCTAACGTAATCAGCGATGTCTATTTCCATTTAAATATTCAAAGGATGTGGCGCCTCCCTCATCTTGTTATTTCATCATTGGCTGGCTCGCTTTTTATTAGGAGCAAAATGTGTGAAAGTCCATCTGGCACCTGTGTGACTCTCTGGTTCCCGGCTCCCTGTAGCTCCCACTGCAGGTGCATCTCTAATTCCATTAATAATGTATACGAAGGACAGCTTAATGAAGTCATATCAAGCCGTGCTTGGTGGAACTTTGTATTTTGTTTCATCTCCATCAGAGACATATGTCACCAGTCAAACACTGGCGTCTGTTTAATTATGAACTTTCCAGGCCCCAAAGGAAAGAGCACGGCCATACGAGCATCCATATTTAGCAGGATAACTCAGCCAGACGATTTGTAAGTCCGGCTACACCACTGGGGCAGACTGGGATTTAACCTCAGATGGTGGTTGCATATTTACAGATTAAACTCTGCTCGGTGTTGAAGCAGAGGTAAAAACAGCCACAAATCAAAACACCTTGAAGAACAAAGAATCTTTTTGGATGTAAATGTGTGTGTGATAGTAATTTGTTTCCAGGCAGCACAGAGATTGATGTAACAAACGGAGTGGTAACTGTGATGAACTCACCATGTTGAGCTTGAGCTCCATGTTGAGAACCCCTCCGCTGTCTAACACAGGCATTAGGTTGATGGCGAACACAGCAGCCCTGTCTGGTGGGATGGAAATGTTTGGACCAAAGAAAACATAGAAGTGCACAGAGAAGGTGTCCAGCTCGTTACGCAGAGTTGGACGAATGGGCCAGCACTTGTTGGTGTCGGCCGTCGGGGCGAGGTAAGTGATGCTGTCCTCTGAGCTGTGAGTGGCGTTCTGGGACAGGCTGGACAGGGACGCCATGGAGAGCGTCTCAGACAAGGAGAAACCCATCGCCATTCCAAAGGACTGAGGCATGTTCATGGACGAGCTGGACTGGGCCTGGTCCTTGGTCAAACTGGGCTTGGAGCAGTCTGGAAGAAGAGGAGGAGGAAGAAGATGCCAACTTGAGGTTTAGTAGATTTTTTTTAGCCCCCATGAGGTTTTCATGGCAGGAAAGCCACACTATTGTTGGAAAAACTTTGTTCACATTCAGATAAATACATGCATACGCATCACTGTCTGATGGTGACCGGTTTAATGTAGTAAATTTGGAGTGATTTAAACTGTAATAGCGAATCACATCAGGTTTGCTTATTTTTTTCCATGCTGTTAATTTCCCACAAGGAAATTTTAGTGCAACTAACTGATGGCTGTAAGTACGCTGAGCATCTTAGCGTATTAGCTCAGGTTTAATGAAAAAGCTTTTTTAGAGCGCAACTCTGAAGATTTAATGTCATAATCCCTGTCATAAAATCACGCAAACAATCCGTGGCAAATTTCAAACAAACAGCCCATAACTAGTCAAGTATTTTCCTTGCATTATTATGTCAGCATGAGCAGCTAATTCTTGTGCAAACGTTTGAAATGATCCCCCTCATCTGCTTTTTATAATGTAAACAGCAAGGTTCAGGCTGTACGCTGCCTTTTAATGAGACAAAGATCCACAGCAATCGCAAACAATATGCCTTCACTCAACACAAAGCAGCTCGCAACAAACGGTCACCGATAGCAACTGGCAATGTGCCATCAAACAACACTGATCCCCAAAGGGACGGATTTCAAAGGCATTTCCAGCTCAGCCTTGTTTGCATAGTGTATTCTCTCTGAAGTAGTTTGATGTGCATTCAGGAATGCAGCACAAATACTCTGTAAAATACTCCACTGCTGCTGTCAGGCGGCAGATGTTGGTTGGACATCATGTGGTCTTAGCTGGAACGTTACGGAAAGCTTGATGGTCCAGGTACAGAAGATCACGGCTCAGTTTTTATATTCGAGAAGCCAGAAAAAAAACCACCTGGATAATAATAACTGTATAAAATAAACATAATATAAAGAGTATATTTTATTATTCTACATTATCATTCATGAATATGAATTTGTGCTGGCATCCATGTGCTCTCGATCATCATTATCATATACGAATTACTACTTTTAACTACAGTTCAGTTCAAATTTACATTCACTTTGAATCCTTTTTTTATGCAAATGTGTTAAACAGTTGCTATATTCTACTTTTAAAAATCTGGGAACATTCAAGACACTATTTTTATATATATATATATATATATTATATATTTTACATTTCAGAAATTATTATTATAAATTATAAACAGAAATAT